>JASANE010004980.1:0-19549 GCA_030248225.1 Trileptium ribeirensis | reverse complement strand
CGAGAGCGGGGCGGCGCGTAATTTACACGGGTAGGCGGATCTTCAGGGGAGGGTAATTTGCATTGGGCGGTTCCGAGCTTTACTAGGCAACCTTTCACGCTCTATGGTCAGTGGCTGCAATAATCTTTTGTAATATAACATATATTTACTTCCCAATTTTCACAATGAAAGCAGTACAGCACCTTATTAAGAGAAGGTAGATAGTATGTGGTCTCATCAGGTAGTTCAAGATCATTGAAATAAGTGAGCGTAGTGAGTGGTATTTGCTCAAATAGCGCATAATCGTGCAAAGATTAGTTGCTATCTGTCTGCATCGATCATACCGCTTCACCATAGGTTTTCATGAAATATTTTCATTCCACGCTTCACAGAATGGAGTTGGGCAGTTGAGCAGCTTTGTGTTTGCGGTCCTGTATTGATATTGTACCTAAATTTTTTATTTAATAAAAATCAAAGATTTTTTGATTTTGGATATTTCGGGTTCTCCAATATTTTAAGTTTTAACTCTAGCCAGAGCATTACAAGATCCAAAAATGGATACCACCATCCATCTCTCTTATCGATAGCTACAGCTTTGTCGTTTCCTTAAATAGAACGCTTCATTCCATATTTCCATCAGCGCACTCAATTTCGAGATGCGAGGAAAGTTTTAACGACATCACAAAATTGTGAAATTTCCAAAAATTTGATAAAGTAAGTTTCTTGCTTGTTGTGTATGAATAATAGACATATAGGGTTGTATAATGTTTTAAATACCCTGGTTGCATTTCTTAAATCTATATTAATGATATTATTAACCCTTAGAGCCAGAACAGGGGCTAAATTTACTAAATTGTATCAAAAATAGACAAATGTTGTTTTTTTCAATATAGAGAATCAACATGGATATATAGGGTTGTGGAATTGCTGAAAACAATAAAAACAGTTGTATTTTCGTGGCATGCATGAAACCAAGCAGGTGCTAGAGGTTCGCAATGCAAAATGATTCTTCAAATTATTGTTGGTGATTAACTTCAAAATTTTTCATATTGTTAGTCATTTGAGTAAGCAATAACGAATCCTGATGTTTTTATATGTGATTGAATGACCGTATCATAAGCGTTGCGGCTAAAATTTATGTGTCCATGGTTGAAAGTTAGTCGGTTGGGATACGGCCGGGGAGCAATACTTTTCAAATTTTTAGACGCAGTTAATTATTTCAACTTCGGTAAAAATTTTTCCGATTTTTGCTAATTTTCCTCACATTTTGCCAAATTGCACCAATTTTTGCTAATATTTTCTCAAATTTTGTTAAATTTTCCAAATTTTTGCTAACCAGCGGTAGGAGAGGGAAATTATTGCTTAGGCTACCTATCCCTACGCACTATGGTGCAAAAGATTGGGGTATATTACAGTGTACGGTGGGACACTGAAGGGGCTCAAAACGCATTATTTGGAACATCACAATAGTCATTAAGCACAAATATTAGAGATACTTGCTCAGTTTCATCACGCTGCGCGAGTACCTATCCAGCATGACAATTAAAGAATATAAGGTTTGACTTTGTAAGTTTGTTTAATCATTTTGCGTTATCAAAACTTTATGAATTGCCCATTTGCGTCTAGACAATTAAATTTTTATAAAATAAAAGTGGTTGTTTAAAACTCGTCATAAATTGAGATACGGGCTTTTACCGATAATACGATCTGGTGATCAGCCACTGTCAAAATAGAATCATCAAATGACGTTATGATAAAATAAGAAATACGCATCAAGTATTAAACTTGGCTTAATATATTCTTTGAAAATTTGTGTAGTAGAGAATTTAAAAATTTAAAGGATGCTCACAACTCAAGTTATTACAAACTCTGTTTCAATGCCGGTGTGCAAATACGACATCCTGCAAGGAAGTAGCGACGGACCACCCGTTCGATTTGTTCGTATCGGTGACCCGGTTTACCACAAATGGTCATGTACAACTACTTCGCCAGGTAAAAGGCACGACTTAATGTCACTTTACACATATGTGTTATATAAAAGTCAATTTTGTATAAAATCCCAAGAAAAGACGGTATATACGACAAACATATCACTCTTAGTCCTGAAAACCATCAACAAATATCGAGGATCTCAATTTATTCAAGTATCCTCGATTCAAAGTTGGAATTTTGCACCCTCTCTTAAAATTTTCTAGGATGTCTACGCAATCTAAAAATCATAGTTCCAAAAGACAAATTTAACTCCAGTATGGTATGAATAGCTTGCACCGAGTACGATTTTATTTAGGGGCATTACCCTAAATATACTCATGTTACAAATGCAAAAATATTTATTAATATTTATCAAAACCAACCTTCACTTAAGCTAATTGTCTATATGCAGAATCGTATGAAATCTTGTCTTGTCTTAGTTTGGGGCGGGTCTTGTCACAGACCGACTCGGGTCGACGACGCAAATTAGAGCCCAGTGACCCATCCGAAATGTCGCCGCTTATCATGTACTATCTGCGTGCAGCACAGAATTCTGCATATACAATGCCAACGTAAGCATTGGTTAACCCATATATGATCAATTAGAATGCTCGTGCAATGTATATACTATAAGTATAGCGCAAAACGTTCTGGAACGGGAACATATGATTTTACACATATATTTCTGCTTAATTTCCGGATGTTTTATGTTACATAAATAGAACAAATGTTTATTGAGAGACCAGTCGGCTCGTGTCGGATCGAATCCACGAATTGTACGGTTGGGTCAGATCTGCAAGGTTAGGATCGGTGCGATCTCTAAAACAAATAACACTAGTTAAAACTCAACGTTTTCATGTATACTAAGATCTAAATTAAAGTTTTCATGTTTCCTTTACATTACACTTGTTTCATCACTAATGAGCAAATTTCAGAGAAGCTGGTTGCAACTCTTATTGTCATAAATTTACAAAGAAATGAAGTGAAGTTGATGATATGATGATCATGGCGAAAGTAAACATGAGAGACCTTAAATAATATGCAACCCATGCCGTTCTTGATGTACTAAGCCTTAGCCTAACCCAGGGTTTGCATGAGACATACACTATGCCTAAGCCTAAGTTGGGGGATTGCCTAAGTCGCCGTACCTCCGCTCTAAGCTGTTCTTTTTTGCAAAGTTATAACATAACGCCCTCAGGTTTATTTGGGACATAATCATGATAGCATTAACCAGTAGGACTAGGCATAAGAGCAACAAGGCCTAGCACAAAAAGTAACAAATTTTAGTTATATAATCTTCAAAATTAGCCAACGCATGAGGATGACTTATTATGGAAACTTTGTGAATAGTAGTCAGTCCAAATAAAAATAGTAATCCAAATGATAATCAGTCCAGATTTGCCAATATTTGACTCAAATTTGAGAACGTGCCTGGTGGTTGTAGCAATAAGCGACACAGATTTTTTGTATTCTTAATAAATTTGTTTTACGTTTTAGATAACTTTTGCATGAAAGTTCATTCGTGTTCGGTAGACGATGGCTCTGGCAGCAACCGGGTTCCTGTTATCGATCAAAATGGGTACGGAAGCAAAATGTGGCTTCTTGATATATATAATCCAAGAGTAAACTTAAGATGCGCCCCCAACCATGCTCTTTTGAGACCATGTACAAAATGTTATTAGAGAACAAAACTCGGATTTCAATAGTCGTATCCGATTTCGACATTTTTTCTGTTCCATAACGCCACTAGCGAATGCAATTCGGCCCCTCTACTTTAACACCATTGTGGTCGTGAACATTTTAAAATTATAATGTATGAAATATGAAACGGACTAAATTCTTTTCTTTAATGCAAAAATGAAATTTGTGTTCAGTGAACAACTGAATGACAATTGCTTTTGACAAAAAAGGATGGTAAGGGGCGTAGCTTAGGTTTACTCATACATAATAAAATTTTATGATGTTACTTCCCACGTGAATGCATTGTTACAGGTATAATATCTCCAAAACTATTGGTCTATAAAAGCTTGCAATAATTGTTGCAATTTCTAACATATTTACACTTTCACAATACCGACACATACACGTATATTTTTATTGTGTAAATGATTTATTCTACTTGACTTCTGTGTTAAAGGTCGGGCTATTTTTACAAAATAAATATCAAGTACATTACCATTTAGTTTTGAATTTTGAAACGTTGAATATCGCTTCGAATAATTAGGTACTGTTCTAAATCAAATTTTGTCCAACAGTTGAAGTTTATTAGATTCATTTCTGTCTCTACACACCGTGAAAACGCTAACCAATCTTAACTCAGAAGAATCCAAAGCTGGCTTATACCAAGTAGTGTATTGTTTCACCTGCTGAGTCAGAAAACTGTTGGCTCAGACTAAGCAAAATCTAAACAATTCGTTCTGTAACCTTTTGGGACCAACTCAATTGAATCGATTTTGTGTCGGCCTTTGTACGGTTTGGCATTTAAACTTCCAACTACGGTTAGTAACAGTATTTACTTTTCAAAATGTATTTCGAATATTTTTCAAAATGCAAAAAGTGTAGTGAAATTTTAGTCATAGAAATTTTAGAAATTTTTACACAAAGAATTTGAAACATTAGATCTACATTTTAAGCATATTTTGAAAGCTCCTGTAACTTTATATCAAGAGTACATGATGAATTTTTGCAGAAGAGTATATATGACACTCGGTCGTACTCATATATAAACCATTATACCATGATGTGGTCTTTTTTCGGCTGATCCCGCAAGGATTCTAGGAGAGAAGCAACCATCAGGTCCCCGACAACTAATCAGACTCGAACACCTAAGACTCCTACTATTGTTTCAATCTGACCGGTTGTTGGGGACGTGATAGTTGCTACCACCCAGGAACCTTGGGTGGGTAGGCCCATACCCCTAAGAACCTTGGGGGTACATCCCCCGCCCCGGAATCCTTGGGTGTAAGAAGAAAAACAACCAGATCATTGTATAAGGGAATGTACACAAATTTGATCGAGGTATCAATCTTCTATAAAAAATATTTTCATTGTCTTAGTTATATATATGTATGCATGTTCGTTATTCTTCGTTCATTTCAGATGTTCTGTGGATCAGTTTGTTCTCGGAAATCTTGAATACTACGGTGATTTAACCGTTGGTCGTGAGGCACATGTGTTCAAATTTGCTGATCATCCACTCGTGTTTTTCAATTGTCAAATTGAGCTGTCACTTAAAGATGGACTATCCTGCGATCAAAAGGTAAAACCAGTTGCGCATACCGAATACGTCGTCATATAGGCAACATCTCTCTAGCGTCCGCCTTATTTTCAAGCGTAAAATTGTTTCACGAAAGACTCAACACGAAGTTGCCGTTTAAACGGATGGGAATTCACTAAATTTTTATCGAACTCATATAAATCGGATTTCCCAACTGCCCTTGGGCATTTAGTGCACTAAATGCGAGAAGAATATGGCATTTTGTAGCATGCCAACAGCTTTTATAGAAAAGAAGAATAACCCATTATACTATTTTGTCGCAAAGACATTGTACTTAGATGTGCCTTTTACTACTTTTAGAAAGATGAAGATCGCGACTGCAAAGGTCCAACCGAATTTTTATATTCTTTTCTGCATTATATTTTCTGGCGGTTAGTATTGGTAATTTTATTACTTGGCTACCTAGGCATTAATATCTCTTTGGTTTTGCATTTACTCAGCTCAGCATTTACTGTGAAGTGTTGGGTTAACTGAATTTGTCGTGTGTCGTATATTTGTACCTACGTTTTTATTCATACACTTCGCATGGTTTTTAAGTAACCGAACAACAAATCATATATGGATAAGCTCAGTGGCTCAGCCCCTGTCAATTGTGCAGCGTTCATAGATAAATATGTGCACCCACTGCACATTGTAACATGTATTGTCATGTTTATAGCTACAAAATTTTAGCACTAATACTACATATTGCTACAAAATTTTTAGCGTCAGCCTGTTTATAGCACTAAATTTGTGTCATTGTTCACGATTAGTGCTACAATTAAATTGGCGAAATGTAGCACTAAGCAGGACCGTTGCCACCAGACATGTAGTCACAAACCGTACATATACCATAGACGTTGTATGCTAGGTACAATCCGAAACTTTCAGTTACATACAACATGATTATTGCTACTGGCATGGTACAAGGTGCAAATCTATCTCCTTAAGAGGGGTGGCGGTGGGGGACAGGACAATCTAATGTTAGTTTTATGCGTCGTTCACAGAGATCTGCGTGCACGAAAAGCACGCCGTAAGCTATTGCAAAGATGATATATTTTCGTTATGTTATTGCAGAGTGTAAAGCTTTTCTATTTTGGTTCCAACAATAGCGTTGCCCATAAATATTGATGTTGCAATAACGTTTGCCTTTAGTGCACCTAACAAAGAAACTATATTGTTGTTGCAACATCAATAGCCTGCTCAATGCCATTGTAGCGACGATAGAATCTAACATAAACGCAGCGACAATAGTTTTCTCGTAGCATGTTAGGAACATTAGTAGTTACGGATTATGTAACTGCAATATAATGCTGGCTTCTATTGCATTAACGACAAAAATTTGGTAGCTATTGTAAAGACAATACCATTTATAAATTAATATCGTGCTTATGTTCATAAATATTATTGTGATTACTATAAATGTTGGTCTATTGTTTCCACAATAAAGGTAGGCTACTATGTGTACCTGGCTTATTTAATTTTTATATGGAACCTTAATATGGTTGGCCCAGGTAGGTCTGAGGGGCAATACGTTATATCGTTAGAAATAAACAGCCCAGAGCTATGGGTTCGGCGACTTAGGCTTAGTGTATGTCTTATATATGAGCCTAAGCGTAGGCTTAGTATACCGAGACTAAGGGTATCGGCTTAGCTACAGGGTACCAGAGTACACTACACTAAATTTGGCTGTTCTCGTAAGCTGCAGTTTCCTTTCATATTTGCTGTATATGCGACTATCTAGTTTCCTTTCATATTTGCTGCATATGCGACTTTTAAATTATGCGGCGTTCACGTTCTAGTGTCCCCACTGTTTGTAACGGACGCCGATAGGGGCCGCAAATGTTGTACAGGGGCCTCGAATAGCAACGTTGGCATGTTGCTTTAGTTAGGGCCGTCCTTTTCACTTTCCTTACCCTTCCCCCCCCCTAGTGGCCTCGGGCCTTGATAGGGGCCTCGAATGTCGTCAAAACGCAGCGGAAGCTATTTTTGACTCATGATATTGCTTTTAAATAAAGTCGCGCGACTGATTGCTTGTTTGAAAATTTATGGTCGCGCGCTACAATGGCATTGAGCAAGCTATTGATGTTGCAACAACAATGTAGTTTCTTTGTTAGGTGCACTAAAAGCAAACGTTATTGCAACATTAATATTTATGGGCAACGCTATTGTTGGAACCAAAATAGAAAAGCTCTACACTCTGCAATGACGTGACGAAAATATATCGTCTTGGAAATAGCTTACGGTGTGCTTTTCGTGCACGCAGATCTCTGTTAACGACGCATTATTACCAATTAGATTAGAAAATACTATAAAGTAGGGCTCAGATTTTCCTATGTTGACGAAAACGTAAGCGGGTCAGTTGCGCTGTTTAAAAGTGGTGTTTTAGATCCCCTGTGCCCTTTATTCTGCACCCAAAATGGTAGTTACCAATTAAGAGAGTGTAGGTATTGTCAGTTATGATTATGTAAACTGAACCGCAAAAGTGCTTAACTTGACTTAGAGGTTAGAAGCTGTACTATACATAGTACTGTACTGTACATGCGTTATTTGGTGATTATTGAACGCGGTTCTAGTAACAACCAGAAAATTGTGTGGCCACGACCGCAGTTGCAGCTCATTTTGCTGATCGCGTACAAGTGAAAACGCAATTTATCAATGGCGTTTTCATATATGCTATAATAAAAAAATAGCCGTGAACGTCGCTGCCTGATTCATAATGCTGTTTAATGAATGCGGACAAACGTGCGCGAACGCAAATTTCATTCGAGTATCGCAGACGCTATGTTCGCGTTCACAAAAATGTGAATATCAGTGCCAAAAATGTGATGGCGAATTTTTGCGAGAATCAATTCGTGATTTTGACAAAAAACTACCTTGGTGTACGCTCCTAAAACGGACTCACGCATTATACCGTAAGCATCTCAAGTACACCTAGGCGTTAATGCTCAAACTCATTAACTAAATTAGTCATCGCAAATCTATTTTATCTTGATCTTTAATCATCCTCATAGTCTTCGCATATTCGCCCATGACGAATAGCGCCATCGATTCCGCCGAAGTTGCCTTGAAGTTGATAAGCAACCTGACGTTGTCATCGTTGACACTAGAAATGTAGCTTCCGCAAGAGCATGAATACTCCGGTGAAATGTCGCTGATGTGATATGGCACTCCGAAGCCTTCCTTCATATCGTAAGGCCCGAGACCAAGGTATCGACTGACGTATGTTGAGGCTTCGCAGCAGACTGGCATACAATTCTCCAGTGTTATCCGCGCTGAAGACGAGATTTTGAATCAGTAGTGATAAATTGTTTAGTAGCGGTTGTAACTTTAACATATCCGGAAGTTTGAGGTTGTAGATATTCTTTTCGATATTCCATTGAAAGTATCGTTGGTAACTATGTAAACAAAAGTACGTTAATTTTGGCATGAAAGGGGTTATCCAGCACTGGCCCTAACGGGTAGACATACAGATACACACGCACCCATGAATATGCTAACCTCTCAACACATCAAAAAGAAAAATAATTACACAAATCCACTGACCCGTCTCTTACTTACCACTATTGAAATAAAATGACGTTCTTTTATATGCAATCTAAAAACTAGCTATTTAATTAACTAATATAAAACTTTGGATTTGAAAAAATTGGCAATAAAATTTTTACTATTTGCTAAATATACTACCGCCGAAATAGAGCTAACGGCCGATATATCTATGATTCGATGAGCTGTAACACCGTCTACCTTTGTGCAAAATCTGTGTCAATGGCTAGCTCCGTTGTAGAGTTTCCTTTGAATTATCATTTAATTAAAATTTGGTGGACCTAGGGTCTATGAGACCCAACAGTAAATATATTGTACTTCGTCCTTTTTCAGCAACATAAATATGACCTTCGTCCACATATTCCTTGTTTCAAGGATGCAGCTACTAAAACATGTCTTAATGCAGTTCATTCAATGTTGCTATAGATCAAACATCCTGATTGGGAGAGGCATTTTACGCCTGAATCTCGGACCCACCCTCCACAAAAGCTTCGTCGATCCACCTGATACGTAGCCTGACTGCTCTCGAGGCACTGTACGGGCGTAGTCCAGCGGAAAATTATTGCAAAAATAAGTTAAATTTTGGCAAAAATAGGCAAAAATTGGGAGAAAATTGGCAACAATGAGGCAAAAATTAACAACAATTGGCGGAAAACTGGCAAAATAACAGGAAAATTGGTAAAAAAACATAAATTTTTGGTCCTAGAGAATTTCAAACATTAACCCTCAATGACGACTGAGACACACCTCAGCTGAGAAGACAGGCTAATCCCTCGGACCACACGCTATTTCTCTGGGACTTCGGAAATTGAGCATGTATGGCTGTAGGTTCTTACAGGTTTCTTAATTGAAACGAAACGAACGTTGTTTAGACCTATAACTTTCTCAGTGGCAAAGATCGTAACAAAATTCTTTTTTTGCCCGTCTGTGGGGTTAAAAGCTGGTCACCAGATGGATGGATGAAATTTTATTATTTGGTCACAAATTCATTCTATTTGTGCCCTCTCATTAGACGCTAAACGCGCCGACCACGACTTCCGGGTCAAAGTAGATCCAAGTGGGTCAAGGGTCACTTTTTTGAAATTTGGCTATACGCGTATCAAATTTTGCTATCTATATTGCATTCGCGACTAAAGAACTCCATCATCACAGCTACAACACAGCTTTTATGCATTTGTTTGTCAGAGTTGCTGTTTTTGAGCCATGAGCCAAAGCTTAAAAAATACCCCAAAAAGAGGACAAAGCAAGTTTTTGCTTGTTAGGGTGAACTGTGGAAATATAGAATTATTTAATCCGTTAACCAAGTTGATTTCATTATTTTATCATCATTTCATATTATTTTTTCTTAGTTTCTTAGTTGTTGTATTATTAACCCTGCGAAATAGCTCCCGAGCAAAACTTGGTAAATTTTGGCGCCAAAAATAGTCAATTTCGCCATTTTTCCAACATAGATGTAAGTAGGTCAATCGGTCGTGTGTTGCGGTTTTCGGCGTTGCTAAATGCCAAAAAAGCAATTGTATTTCCGTAGTATACATAAAATTAGGCAAGTCTTAGGAACCATATTACGTAAAAATCTCTCTTCAAATAATCTTTCTTAAAACTAATGATTTGTAAATTTCAAATTTTTGTCTGTGTGATAATTGGAAGAAGAAATAAAGAGTGTTATGGTTTTAGTATATAATTAAAACAACCGTAACGTTTTTATTGAAGAATTGCCGAAATAAATTGCTATCATGGGACTTTAAACGAGGTAGGGACCTGAATTTGGAACGACAAAATGGTCATTAAGCCCAGAGTAGCAACATTCTGCCCGCTTCCCCTTGCTTTGCGAGTTACTAGTTATAAAACTTTGTACTTATATATGCACCTTTCCTTCATCATAGTGTACGCTTAACTTGCTTATGCTCAATATTTAGCAATATTACTCCATTTTTAAGCATAAATATACCAAATATCTTACAATCCGTAAGATTTGCTAAATATTAAGTAGGACTTTATGCTATCTTGTTAGCATAACTATGCTAATTATTCCACATAAATTGTGCTAAATTTGGACCTAAAATGTGTCACATAAACGAGGCTTAATCTTTATAGGAATTATGTTTAAAAAGTAATAATTTAAAGATAATATTGCCAAATATTAAGTAGCTAGCTTTGTTTCCGCTATCCAAGGTTCTGAAGCCTCTAAGTTCTAAGTCTTGTTAGCCTTAATATATATTACAATTTAAGCATTAAATTTTGCTAAAAGTTTACAATACGCATAAGCATAATTATGTCAGATTTTTATTATATATGCATAAGGCTATGTAGAATATATATTAAGAATAAGCATTTTCTGTCTGTATGAAGTTTTAATACTTTTTAGATCTATATATTTCAACTACTGTGCTGTTAGTCTCATTTGCATTTTTGCCTGTTTTCATTTAGCATTTGATATGATTATCATTATATATATTATCCAAGTTTTAGATTCCAGTCTGTGATCAATCACCCGGCAGTGGAAATCCTTATGTAGATGCTAACGTAGTACAACAGTCACAAGTACGGCGCCAACGACACAAAAGATATGCTCCGCACACTGCCAATTCAACAACATCCAACAAGCGCTTCAATGCAAACGCTTCATTTTATAATATCACGAAACCTAAATCACACAACGATGAAGAAACAACGTTCTTTGCTGATTTCGATCTTCCGCCACAAGAACTGACCGTTCTAGATATCGATGAGCGAATAAATGCTAGTAAGCTGTTTAAAACACGATATACTAGATTTAATATTTTCAGAAATGTCTTGGTTAACCTTCACATAAAATGCTGAACAACCGTGATTAATTAAATAGCAATAGTGCGTTTAGTTGGTTGTGTAGTGAACGTTTGGCTGCGAGTTGTTCGCCTACATTATGAAGAACCTTAGGGCCGACAACAGCATGAAACACAGCTCAGCGCTTAACGAGCACAACTTTAAGCCAAACCAACAGGGTTTGAGTAAACATGCAGGAAACAGGTTTTCTACACTACTCGAAATCCAATCACTGCATGAAGCAAGAGTTCGCTGAACATTAAGAACGCAGTTTGTCTAAATATTTACTTAAACCAAAAAATTCGCAAATTTTCATTAAATGGAAGACTGAGACAATTTTGTTATGTCAGACAAAGTCGTATGTCAAATTTCATGAACTCTTAGCCAAAGGAACTTCCAGGATTTTGCCTTGGGATAAAGAGTTTAGATGTCTAATTAAAAATGGGCTACAAAACGCATCGTCTCGTTGGGATTTGCTTTTCCTTAATTAACATTACACATCACTGCTACCCCACAGAGATTCGGCTGGAGGACAATGACACATTACGGAATTTGTCGGAAAGCGTTTTTATTCAACGAGATGTATATAACTATAGATAAAAAATTTGTTGACCCCATATAGGGTCCGGGCTCCCTAACCCTAGTCTAGATGCACCGGTGATTGTAATAAAATTGTCGCGGGCTCAGAACAGTCATTTCAGCAGTTGCAGTCATGAGAAGCAAGACATGATCTATAAATTTAAAATTTGTGTTTCCAAGTTTTTCGGAACATATACACAGTACATTTCTGGGAATATCCTGCCTTGTCAACATGAGTGGTGATGCAAGTTTGTTCTGTTAGTTGAACTCATAATAACGCTACAGGATCTACTCTAATAAATCTTCCGTAACGTAACCTTGAGGGGTCAAAGTGTAATCCATGCCATGACGTTCTCGACATGCTAAGCCTTAGCCTAATCTTAGGTCCTTATATGAGACGTAAACAGTAAAGCCTAAGCCATTGTCGGGGCGCTGCGCCCCCCTCCCCCAATCTAAGCTGTTCTTTTTTCTAATGATATAGCGTTTTTCCCCTCAGTGTTACCTGGACTTAGGCGAGATATAAATTATACTTAATTTTTCAAGACCTGGAATTATGCAATTAACAATAAACAATGGCGCCACAAGTTAACCCTTAACAATTCGGTAGAATGGAAAGTGTATATTGCAAATTTTTAAAAATATGCACTAGAAATGCAGTAAAGACGCAAACAAATTTTAAGAATGTATATTTGTTGTGAGTGTAGTTGTTCCAAAAGAAAAGATTGAGAGCTTTAAAGGTTCGGTGACGTGCCGCCTGCCCTTGATTTAATATTTCTACTGCTAAATACGTGGCAATCTAAATACGAAATGCAGCAGTTCCGGCAAATCCTACGCAATACTATTAAAACAAAAATATCAAAAAAATTAACTGTACTCAAATATAAAATTAATCACCTTAAAAAGAGCCTACAAACCATTCAAAATCTCGTCCTAACATTTTTACAGATTAGAGACGTGCAGCTGCTAAAGCTGATAACAAAGTTTTAGTAAATATCATTACAGCCATTGTAGCTAGAAAAATGTACTTCAAATCAGATGTCTAAAACAATTTTAGAGTTATTAAAATTGCACGAAAAATCGCAAAAGTGAACCCGCTATTTGCACTGGGAAGTAATGTATTGAATTTCCTGGTTAGTGATGTTTACGCTGACTTTCAAAATTTATGTATTTGCCGAAGAAGTCGTATCAAACGGAGGCGTTACAGAGGTGGTGGGGCACCCCAGTTTTGCTGACATACGTGAAAAAAATTAACTGATGGGTTTAATAAAATGAATGTGACCCACCAGCACCCAGTTTTTTGCCGTCTGGCCCATCTGTTGAAGGGTTTGCAACGCCCGTCAACAGCACAGCACAATTTACTATTGATGTCTGTATTACAGATGTGTAAGCTTCTTATCACAACATTTGCCAAATAAATATCGTAACATAAGATTGGTATTGGCACTTTTCCAAGTCAATCGACGCCGCAGTCACAATGTACTTAAATGCATTAGAGATATTTCAGCTTCGTGTTAAAAATTAAACATTTGTCGAATAAAAACCAACGTTTTTCATGTCAATTTAACCAGTTAACGCAGTCTCAGTTTATTGAAATTTGCATTTCCCTTAAATCGTCATGTTTATTAGTGAATATTCCAACAAACAAATGGTTTCCTTCAGTTCCGGTATATTTCTAGTCGAGCGAGGTTGCTATTTAGTTTCATAGTAGGTACAAACATATATGTAAATAATATTAGCATTATATAAAAAGCATTAGCTTCGTAAAAACATGCAATATCTAAGTCACTATTTTTTTATATATATTTTCTTGATCTATGTTACAGACATTTTTATATTTTAGCTAATTCTTTATGCCTAGGTTATCTAATATATACTATGGTTGAGCACAAAAGCAATAGATACAAAATTTTCATTATAGACAGCGTCAGTGAGAGTATTCAAAAAGAACTCAACGAAGTGATCGATGATTCAACGCTATCTCAGTCATCATCACGTCGCCGTAAAAAGCTCGAAGTCTGTCTATCACCTATCGGATTAGCAGTTGTCGGAACTGTTGCATGTGCCATTACAATTACATCGATTGTAACAATATTTGTAGTGACCTCAAGAAAAAACGAGTCCTCGATACAAAAAGTGTCTTAAAATTTTAGTTCACTGGGATACCCTTTTGCTATAGCAAAAGACAATTTATTTGCTACAATAAGATGCTGTGCTGACACCGTCGGGGCGCATTACTTTAATTTTCCATGGACATATTAATAGATTTATGCTGATGGTAATGAAACTGTAGGGAGCTTTGATGATGACGCGCCGCATCACGCATAAATCTCTAGTAATGATTGTCTGTCAACATATGAGCCAAATCAGATCAGTTTTAACATGTTACAATCTGTATTATCAAGATGGGACCTACAGGTTATATACCTTCAGTCCAACAGTAATTTTGAACAAACACTAATAACCTGTTATCATTTGACTCTGTCTGTCGACGCGGTTAAAAATCTACATTAGAATTATATTTATGACAATTTTTTCGATTTTTCGCTTACCCAAAAATTTGTGAAAGTTGAAGAGTCGGAGATTTAGACGCCCCTAATAGAAAAAAAATTTAGCCACCTACGTCGAACTGTTGCTGAATTGTTAGGGTTGCAACGAACTGATAAATTACATATGTAACATATTGCATGAGTCACTTTAGACGCATATATCAAGGTTGTTTTTCTGTCTTTTTGTAAACGCGAACACAGTCTCTACGATGTACAAATGCAATTTGCGCTCGCGCACATTTGTCCATTTCGCACGTTTGCCCGGGTTCGTCAAGAGATTCTAAATCAGACAGCAATGTTCGAGACATATTTGTGTAATATAGCATACGAGAAAAACGCGATTGGTAACACATTTTGGTTTTGCAATATCATCGGTCCTTCTGTTTTCTTCTAAATATACATCACTTTTAAAACAGTTATTCACGGGATTATAACGTAACCCTTTAGCAATACTGTAAATATAAAACTTCCTATAAGCGAAACTGTAATTTTGATTTGTCTTATCTGTGACATTAATATCATATTTATGTTTTAACGTTTGAATAAATGTCCAATCACTGTTACTTAGATCTTCATCATGAGTGACCCTTTTAGCTTGAGGAGATTTCATAACATTACGCAATATCATTATCGCATGCATTTTCTACTCGTTATATATATCATAAGTTGTTTACGAATGAATACCTATCAATTTATTTGTTAATATAATTTAAACTATAGTGACAATTATTTTTTTTTATTTTTTAGAAAAACCTTTTTACGGAATCTGTACGAAGGACACTGTCTACTGATTATAGTTAAATCACCAGTTACAACATGATTATATACTAGATCCTTATAGCTAAATGAATCACATCAACTTACTGTATTATCCGAAAAATATTCCTTAATATCAAATTCAGAAACCGTTTGTCTATAATCAAACATCTGCAATCGTATTAGGTTATGGTATGCGATACGGACTATTGGATTAGCCGATATGTATAACTACAAAGCACAGAATCTTTCGGTCATAAATTTATAATAGTTTTATCACATCAGAACCTGGGTTGCCTTTTTCCATTTTTAGAAAACTTCTCCTTTTGCGAGTTTCATGTTCATTGCTAGGCATGTTTGAATTCGAGAATATGCAATATCAATTTATTAATATCATACCTCAAATATTTTGGAAGATATGATCATCGTTAGTAAATATATTATATAACATATTAGAATTACGTTCATTTGCGTTAAAAACATATCCGTCCATAACTTTTCTAATCTATTATATATCATCACCAGATTGAGTAAGTTGATTTAAAAACTGTAATGAATCATCGTCACTGGCCCTGCGTCTTGAATGACTTATATTCAAAGATTTAACCATATCGTAAAATTATAACATACTGGATGATTATAAGATTCGTTAACAAGTTAGTCATTTAGCCTAAGGGGGCACTTAGTTTTCAAACATCTTATCCCAAAACTATTTTTACCCAATCTAATACTGCGTTCCTATACCTAATCCTCATTGTTATCCATTTTTTTCTAAAATTTAGGCTTTAAAGTTCGATCTTATACCTTTATTTAAACGGTCCGAAATAATCTTGTTTTTAATTTTAGAATTTTTTCGAATAGCCAAACAATGTTCATATATTCTAATTTTTAGTTTTCATCCTGTTTCACCCACACACTGTATGCCACCATCTTGACATTCCAACATACATAACGTTGGTGGCCAAAGTAACCCTGAGGGGTGGAAATAAAATTCAGGCCATTCCGTTCTCGATATACTAAGCGTTAGTCTTAGCCTAAGCTAAGGTCCTTATATGAGACGTACACTTAGCCTAAGCCTATTAAGTCGGGAGGCTGCCGCCCCCGAACCCCCGTTCTAAGCTGTTCTTTTTTCTAACGTTATAACGTACCGCCCTCAGGGTTACTTGGGCAACGTTGGTAATATTTCAAGGTTTACCATCACAAACGTTAAGTTTGAAAAATATAATGCTAGAGAGCCTAAGTAATGGGCAGTTGTTCAGTTTTACAGTTTTGCAAATTAAAAAAAATTGAACATATTACCACAGTAAGCGATCTGCCCGTTATTAACTGTGGGGCCCCATAGACCTGCCATGGCATGATTATTTATTATTTGTACTATCAATAATTGTATTTTGGATAGTATTAGCAGTAATACTATAGTTTTCAGATAAAACTCACAGATAAAACTGAGATACGATTTGTGATTTTTTAAAATCTCCAAAAATTGAAAGAATAACAACCAAAACTGCTTTCGTACTACGATAACATCAAGTAATTCCCAACTCGAAAAACTGTACGGAATTCACATCAGAGTATAGTAAAACCTCTGTTGGAGAGAAATAGACCCATTTATAATAGTTTTACTATATTTCGAAGTAATTTTCTAAAAAGTTTTGTGGTGAAATATTTGAAAGACGATTATACTAATGTCTTAAAAGATAACAGTGGTAGTAAAGGATTGTTTTAGGAAATTGAAGATTTGGTGTAATTAAGAAATTGGCGTAACAACACGCCGGGATACCGAACCGACTTCGAGATTTCTCTCGGCGACCGGTGAACTGTACGCCACAACATATTGATAAGTATTTTTGTTATAACTGAATATAAATACATAGATAAATAGATATTTGTGTCAGGCGAGTAGACCTAGATGGTCCATTTTGCCTACTGGGAAGCTAGGCTTCCAGAAATCTTTTAGGTTTTCTTACAAACTGAAGTATGGACTTAGTAGTAATAATATCTGTGATTTCGCTGCGATCGGTGAAGCCAAAAGTGGCGAATCTCAGAGTATCGTAATATTCACAATGAAATAGGAAGTGAATAGGTGTTTCTTCCGTTCGGAGTCATCTTCCACACAGAGGGCTTACCGTATGATCAATCTTATGCACATGCTTATTTAAGAGGCAGTGCCCAGTAATCATAGAGATGATAAGAAACAAATCTTTCCTACTGTACTTACTGGCGGTAAGACCAGTGGTATCTATTAGTTGTAGCATCGTTTTTGTATGCTCCATTTGCGGTGTTTCCTCAAACATTTTAATTATCTGTTCGTTCAGCCATTTTCTCGTCGTTATTCGCAAAAAGGAGTCCAAAATGCCGATAACGGGTTCTGGACCCATAAATTCGGTATTTGCTCCTACCTTTGGTAATTCATCTGCAATTTCATTTCCAGTTACATCATTGTGTCCCGGAACCCATATGAGGGTGACTTTGTTGTTTTTACATAACTTATTTAAGTTTGTTTTACAGGTCCTTACAAGTTTCGAATTACTGTTTTCTTTTCTCAAGGCTAGTATGGATGCTTTGCTATCACAGCAGATAGCTACGTCCATGTTTGCTGATGGTCTGCATAGTAGGTGTTCGGTAAATACATAGGTAGGTATACGTGTTTAATAATATATTTGTGATTCATACTACCACACTGAAACAAATATGTATAAAACCAAACCCACCAAAGTGCACATAAAACAGATATAAACTTCGAAATGTGTCTTGCAGTGTCGGACCTTTGACACTGTAACCCAAAAATAAAGAAATTTTGTATAACGGCAATCCTGAATCACTGAATCCTGGCACCACAATTAGGATAACTATTGTGATCAAGAATATTTTTAATAAAAATGCCAGCACAAAAACTGTGAGTATATTTAATTTTTCATTGGAAACAGTATTTCTATAAATCCATCGTTAGGCTTATAGGCCCGTCGGTCCTTTCGTCAGGGGTGCAATGTAAATAAACAAAAAGAATGGATAAAAATTGCTAAAGACCTTGTGTAGCCGGACCGTTCCGGCCCCGTTACGACTGTTTCATGACTCTACCACCTAAAATCGTATGGACTACGTTGGCACCTCTATCTAAAAATGTCATAAAATATATGCCGTATCATATCAGTGAATTGTTTTATAAAAATGTCATAAAATATATGTCGTATCATATCAGTGAATTGTTTTATAAAAATGTCATAAAATACATGCCGTACCATATCGGTGAATTATTTTATAAAAATGTCATAAAATATATGCCGTATCATATCAGTGAATTGTTTTATAAAAAATGTGATAAAATATATGTCGTATCATATCAGTGAATTGTTTTATAAAAATATCATAAAATATATGCCGTGTCTTATCAATGAATTGCTTTACAAAAATGTCATAAAATGTACGTCGTATCTTATCAGCGAATTGCTTTATAAAAATGTTATAAAATATAATGTGGTATCTTATCAGTGAATGGCTTTATAACAAACTTTCATAAAATATGATGCCGTATACCATTATTTGAATAGTGTTCTTGCTCTAATTGCTGAATTCTTACCGGGACGAGTGTTAGGATTTGAACGAACTAGGGAGAACTAAACTGTCCCAACCGATCTGAGAAGTTGGACATGGAGCGCCAGATCGACATAAAAGGAATCCTGAAGAACCCTAATCAGTCGTCACCATACGTTAAAACTGCAACGGTTCTGACCGTCCGGGAATAGGAGGCCCCTGGTTGCACGTTCAAATTAACAAGTTTATTAAGATAAAAATCAAAAAAGTTAAGTTTACCTAGTTTTACCTGTATACTAAGCAATGGTCACGGAAATCACCAGTCACAACAAGCTAAATTTACACGTATGACCGCTTTCGAGCTTCACTGATGTCGGGCTAATTTGACGGCCCGTATCCGGCTAGTGTACCATGATCCGGGGAACAACCGGAACATGTTGGTAGAACCTCTTGAGGACTATGGTTGGACACCAAAATCGCCCCGGACAATGCCTGAACCTCGCTCGTAACGTACAAAGACAACCGTTACTTACGCTAAGTTGGGTTGTCAAGACCGAAACAGGACTATTACTTTCTATGTACT
>JASANE010004979.1:0-43300 GCA_030248225.1 Trileptium ribeirensis | reverse complement strand
ATAAGAAGAAAGTTTGTGATAACTTTTTATGTGAAACAGTATAGAACGCTTTTTTAGCAAAGTCAATATAAACAACATCAACATTATTTCGCCAGAATCAAGTGAAACTGACCAATCTTCAAAACATTCCAAAAGTTGTGTACATGTTGAGCGTTTTGATAGAAAGCCGTGTTGATTTTTTGATATAAAGTTCTGATGAAATAGATGTTAACTGCTGTTCATTAATAATCGATTCCATAAGCTTACAACAATTTGACAGCAATGATACGGGCGGTAATTTCAAGGGTTACAAGATGTTCCTTTTTTGTATATAGCAACAACATCCGACTTGGACCACATGTAAGGTATAATACCATTAATAAATGATTGTTCATATTAGGGAACGACCGAATCCTAATTTCACCGAATACCGAATATTCGGCCCCTACTATTCGACCGAATACCGATAGTTATTCGCAACACCTATGTATGATGAGAAATCTATAACTCTATAATTCCACCACTGTATGTACGTGCACCATGCAACAGGTCGCTTTGTGTTGTGTTGCTGAGTCAGCGATAGTTTTTGTTCGATGAATTTTTTGCTTTGTGCTCTCGTTTGTTAGGTTGAAGTTATAATTTTGTTATTTATGGATTTTTTATAACTTCATTATCTGGACGACGGCCATAATTGGTTCGTGAAGTCATATCCTCAGGTCGGGGTGTTTTCAGGGGGCGGTAGACTTAGGGAGGGTTAGGTTTATGCAGGTATGTAGAACGGCATAGCATAATGTCTCACTTCACATTCACGATGTGTCCGAGAAAACGAACAAATCCTGCTGCATTTAGACCAAAGGGCAGAAGTATTAATTTCGCAACTATTATGGCAGCGAGATGGTGCACGGCTGATGAAGAACATAACTGTGGTGATCAGAACATTCGATCTGGCTGCGACTGAATTGATGAGTCTCAAACGCATCTTGTCTTACCAAAGTTGCAGCGCGTTAAACGTATCCAGCGGTTTGCAGCAGGATCTATCAGGACTCCGGCCGTAAAATTAGGATATCTGGTGGGCAGATTTTTACTCTATTTTTCAGCTAACAGCGGCCAGTCAACTATTCGGTATTCGGCCGAATATTGCCAACT
Organism: Trileptium ribeirensis; assembly: GCA_030248225.1. NCBI lineage: Eukaryota > Metazoa > Nematoda > Enoplea > Enoplida > Thoracostomopsidae > Trileptium > Trileptium ribeirensis. The sequence goes on along the minus strand of JASANE010004979.1, from coordinate 42,175 downwards.
ATTCGGCCGTATACCGAATATTCGGTCGTTCCCTAGTACATATAAATGTGAGAGAGGATAAAAATAACATCTCGAAGTTCCTTTAAGAAAAATTGTGAAAAGCCATCAGGGGGATGGCTGTGTTTTTGTTTTTCAATTTTTCAAAAATTTATGAACTATCACAGTTGTAAATGTTACCCATGAAAAACTCAAGGTAAGGTTTGAAACCTCAATTGGGGAAGTGAATCTATAGTGAATACTCTGGAGTTTCAACTAATATATTTGAGCGTAAATAATCATCTGTAACTAGGTCTCTTTCAGAGTTTTTAAGGCGCTAATACCATTTTTTGCAAAGCACTTATTATTCACGTACTTGAAAAGCTTATTTTTGTCACCAGAGTTCAAGATTTTATGCTCTTGATTTTTGTGGTGTGCGAAAATCGCTTTTTACAGCGTCTGAAATGATATACGTAATTTATAAGGAGCAAAATTACCTGATATTTTACACTGCCTCCACAAAGATAGTTTTAGAGATAACATCTTTTTAATGCGCTTAGGCTTATTAAGTTTTGAAGAGTTTACCGGACAGGATTTTTTGGAACATACAATGTACAAGCAGTATTCAAGATATTGTAAAAACAAACCCATTTATCTTCCGCAGTAAAAAGCTTGTGCATATGTGAATCCCAATCAGTATTCGCTAAATACGATTTGATAGCAGAAGAGTTGGCTTTTTTAAAGTTAAATCCATGGTCAGTATTTGGCAATGTTTCTGAAAAGTTACCAGTTATTGTAAAGTCAACAGAAAAATGATCAGAATTTACAACAGGTTCGCTACATTCTACAGGGGGTATATACATTTAAAGCTCAAGTCGTTAAAACAATATCCAAAGTATGTTTTCCGCGGGTGGGAAAGTGAACAAGTATCTCTTAAACCGGATTCACATATGCCGTTCATAAATGTCTCGCATAGGCTATTCTTGGGCCATGAATTCTTCGTCATTAGGTGAGCGTAAGAAACGCGACGACTGGGCCTCAAATTACAGGGAAGCGATAGTGGCCCAGGACTCACTTATTCTGGACTGTAGATCATGGACGTATCCGGATTGTCGTAATTCGAAGAGGTGAGACCACGGACTGCTTCATTTGTAGCCCGTATTTGCGATGACCGGGAAGCGATGCTATTCCTGTAGCTAGAGCCGGGGGGTCGTTGTAGTCCGGACCCAGTTACAGATGGTTGGCGTTCACTGCATTGGATGCTGTGCGTTGGCGGGATTTGCGACGTTGGCGGCTAGCCGTCGAGTCATTTTCCGCAGAAAACCCAGAGCGCGGTCGAGCCCATCAATGCTGGTCGCCAGACGAACAGGAATCCGGCACAGGTGTAATGGACACAGTTATCGCATTCGTCACATGCAAAGCAGTTGTCACCGCCGTTTTGATTCCAGTCAACACATTGCGATGGCACATCTTTCTCGTTCGGAGTGTTTGAGGAATGAGTCGTTAGGGAAGACGAGCGGCGGCCATTCCGATTACCGATTGGCGTATGAATCATTTTACGCTTTCTTTATGGAGAGTAACTTTCCGTTTATAGTTCAAAGCAGAGTCTCAGGCCGAGTCTATTAGTTGGTTGTCTGGTGTTAACGCCGCCAGCGGGTGGATTCACCTTTTGTTCTTCCACCTAAAACTGAATGCAATTGGGTTAAAACCGATTTAAGAATCTAAACCAAAATCTATTTTCGTATAACTTGTTAGTGCATAGTAAGGAGCATGTCGGACCTAGACAGTGACTTTCAAATTTTTTTCACAAATTCTACTTTTATATAATTTGCAAATGGTACATGCATCTCTACGTGCAGTGGCTATTTACTGTTATCAATTTCGTTTCATCTTATGATCAGTTGTAAGTGGCTTTATACCCTTTCTCATCTTTATATATTTGGTATACCTCATATATAGTCTATTATTTTTGTATAACAGGATCTTTCATATGGTCTATATCTCACATGGACAGTGTGAGTATGGACAATGCATAACAGTTCTATGTAATAAGGCTGGCTTGACCGGTAATAAACTATGTTGTTGTTTCTGCTCTAATATTAGATTTTCAAAAATATGTCAAGTCTTCATGCAGGGGCGTAGACAGAAAATCCAAACATGGGGAAGCTGCCCAAGGCTTTCTGGAGGGGCACGAGAATCCCAACTGGGGATGCAGGGCCCTCCGTGCCTTTCCTTGGCAGTCTTCATGGTGCTCAAAGGGCCTGAATTTTCCTTAAGCTACTAAAACTAGTAGTTTGTCTTGTCGCCAAGATGGCGAATTTTAAGTGTTGGATGTGGTGTACTCTAAGATTGGACCCGACATTTGGTCAACTCCACCTTTATCGAATAATCCATTGGGTGCTACTGGTTCAGGTTTGGTGGCCACTCTACATTTATTTGAATATTTCATGAGCCAACGCTCACCAATAGGAGCTAACTGTGGAATGCCGCATTTAGATTCTTTTGACTGTTCTTCCTGGCTTTCTAGAATTCATGAGGTAAAAACAACTGACCCTCAAATTGGCCCTAAATGCTACATGAACGCGAATTTCACATTCACTCTAGCTCCAGATTAACAATAGTAGCAGTGGTAAATCGTTTATTACCGGTCAATGAATGTTGAAGGGTTTCATGGAAATCTGAAGGAAACTCAGTGTATCTAATCCAAAGATGTATTTAAGCAGTTGTGCAATCCGTAATCAAATTTTATATAGATATTCAGTTATATTGCATATATAATTCTAAAATAAAAAAGAAACTCAAAACAGCATTGATACGTACAGCTGATATCAAATAATTTTTATTGCTAATATGGTTTCAACTCTAACCAAATTGATTTTAATAGTTATTTATAACTTATTAACTTAAAAACTATTTTTTAATTTAAAACTTATTTTAAAAATTTACTATACGTTTAAATGTTTGAGCTCAAGATATGAGAATACTGATTGTATGAAGTGATTTGTTGTTAAACTTTGTTTTAATTTAAAAAAATATAAATTCTTCGCATAAAGTTCCGTTCATCAAACATAAATATATAGAGATTTCATACGCTTTCGTTCAGATTCTTGACATAAATTTATGAAAAAATGCTTTCAATTTTTGCTCAAATTTTGAGTTTGACAGTAAGAAAGCCGCGTTTACACTATAATATTTTATAAATAGTATATACATTTATTAATAATGTTTTACATATCCTAAATTATTGTGTAGTAGTTGTAAACTATTTCTTAAACTGTAAATTTTTATAAACATTTGATTTTACAACTTCATAATTTGTTTTAAATTCGTAAAATAATATAATCACTATTTTAATAATTTAATGAAAAAATAATATTTTATTTAAAACTATTACAATTTATATATTATAAATACTTTAAATTAAAATTTATTTTTATATTAGACTCAATTTATAGGTTTAAACTAATAAAATACAAAACCGTCAGCAATTGAGGAAATCCCAACTACCGTCGCACGAGTAAAATGTATCGCACAATGCCGAATTAACCATGAAAATATATGGCTAATACCATGAATTAGCCGGTATGAGCTTAAGCACAGCAGGATGCGTTTTGTCAATATTCTTGGTTCTAAATTTGTCCGTGAAATCTCAGTATGTTTAAGTACATATTCTTACAAAAACACTTAAAGGTAGTTCATTTGCAAGATTTGCAGCACTGTGATCATTTTTTTTGTGGTTATTTTTTGATGAAAGGGTATCTTCAGCAGCCAAAAGGTTATTTATGCGCTAAATAACCTTTAACACTAATCTATCATACAATCTAATCATATATCAATCAATCAATCATCAATCAATATCAATCATATATCAATCAATCATCAATCATACAATCTAATGATTGAGTGATAAGCTTGGATTGAACACAGTAATGTCAAAGTTATACGAATATTGTCAGTCAAGGGCCAAAAAAAAATAACACCAAGTAATTTTCAATTTAGTGATTATTGTAGTTTAATTGTTCGTAATTTACAGTAGGTTTAATGAAAATTAGTTGCTCTAGTGTAGCTTATAATTGATGATTTGAGGAATAACAAATGACAGGTCAAGGCTCGACACCATGTCTGTTTCTGTTTTAGGACTTTGAGACAGGTTGAATATGTCATTGACATTAAAAAGTTTACTTTTAGAATCTTTGACTAAAGCTCGAACTTTATAGTCAACAATGTTCTGCAATCCAATTATTATAGTTTTGAGGGCAAGGTTTCTCCTACATATACTAATTTATTGACGGATTTCAGTGAAAGCACTAGAAGTATCAGATAACGTAGATGTAACATGAACATAAATTTAATATCAGCTCTGAGTTAAAGGATACATGCGCCACAGGAAAGGAACTGAAATTTTGTCTAAATTTGCCACAAAACCAAAATGTTTGATCCACTGGAAAAATTTTACAATTTGACACTAGGTATCTTGTGATATCACAAATTAGAATCTCAGTTTACCTGCTATTTCTGTACAATTAATACCGACAATTCTAAATGGAATTGTTAACAAATTTCAATTTGTATCGATGATTCAATAGTAATCCTTCATGATCGGTAGCTCGTATAGTCAAATACAGAACCTAAGTAGCTTTGTACCAAAAGTCACTGCAGTAAAATTGGTTAATCCATTCCACACATACTCTTGTTGCAAATAATAGCATAAAGTTTGCTTAACGTAAAAGATTTATAAGCACTCATCTGCGCCGAATACATCAAGAGAAACATTTTAAGTCATTGGTGATACCGATCCGAGCATCTATTGCCGAGTTATTTGGATTAGCTATGTAATCTTAATTAAATGATACAACGCCCTCCGGCATTTGGGAATAGTAACTATTTATAATTTTAATTAAAAAGTCAGATTAATAACGATTTTAATTTACAAATTATGTCTAATTATATCTAATTATATTTAAAGTTATAAAAATTGTTTTATTTATTATATTAAATAATTATTTATTTAAAATTTAAAGTTTATTTTATTTCCTTATGTTTTAAATTTATTTTTATTAATATTATATACTGTTTTTAAAGGTTTTTTTCACTATTTTTTATTGTTTCTACTCAATTTCAGCGGATCATCTACAAATTCCGGATGTTAACGGGACACGAACGATGCCTTTAATGTCCAAATATATCGCAGCGCTGTATTTTACATTTTCAAGCTTAACAAGCGTTGGCTTCGGCAATATATGTGCAACTACGGATCTAGAGAAAATATTTACAATCCTAATTATGATGCTCGGCTGTAAGTCCTGGGGACTTTCCCCTGTGATTGCAGCAGCAGTAGGCAATAGGAATGGGTGTGATAATATAAGTGCACTTAATATGTCAAAATTTAGTTCTTGCTGTTGTTTTTTTAGCCGCTCGCGTTGTATGGTCAGTTTTGTTTGAAAGAGACTATGCCTAGATGGCGACACCACCAGGCGATATGTAAGCTGTCAGTCAGATCATCAATTTCGGTAGTTGTAACGTGGGTCCAGTGGTTCTGATAGAGAATAATTTACATGTCAAACCAATCTTGGTGTACAGAGCTGTTGTGCACTGTTCATATCCTCACTGCTCGTGCAAAATACAAGACCAGATAAAAGATCCTGTTAAACAAAATAAATAGATGACATGTCTTGAATAACCAGGTAAAACCGGAAGCAGCTCGAAGCCACTTGCAGATTTGATTTCGTTCTATGTGCTGGAAACCTAAGAATTTGGTAGTAAAATTTAGTTAGCTATAACCATGCTATGGGCTCTTGTATAAACCATATTTTTCCCAGAATTAATCAAAGATGGCGCAAAGCCACTTGCAGATTTGATTTCGTTCTATGTGCTGGAAACCTAAGAATTTGGTAGTAAAATTTAGTTAGCTATAACCATGCTATGGGCTCTTGTCTAAACCATATTTTTCCCAGAATTAATCAAAGATGGCTCAAAGCCGCTTGCAGATTTGATTTCGTTCTATGTGCTGGAAACCTAAGAATTTGGTAGTAAAATTTAGTTAGCTATAACCATGCTATGGGCTCTTGTCTAAACCATATTTTCCCAGAATTAATCAAAGATGGCTCAAAGCCTCTTGCAGATTTGATTTCGTTCTATGTGCTGGAAACCTAAGAATTTGGTAGTAAAATTTAGTTAGCTATAACCATGCTATGGGCTCTTGTCTAAACCATATTTTTCCCAGAATTAATCAAAGATGGCTCAAAGCCGCTTGCAGATTTGATTTCGTTCTATTTGCTGGAAACCTAAGAATTTGGTAGTAAAATTTAGTTAGCTATAACCATGCTATGGGCTCTTGTCTAAACCATATTTTTCCCAGAATTAATCAAAGATGGCTCAAAGCCACTTGCAGATTTGATTTCGTTCTATGTGCTGGAAACCTAAGAATTTGGTAGTAAAATTTAGTTAGCTATAACCATGCTATGGGCTCTTGTCTAAACCATATTTTTCCCAGAATTAATCAAAGATGGCTCAAAGCCACTTGCAGATTTGATTTCGTTCTATGTGCTGGAAACCTAAGAATTTGGTAGTAAAATTTAGTTAGCTATAACCATGCTATGGGCTCTTGTCTAAACCATATTTTTCCCAGAATTAATCAAAGATGGCTCAAAGCCACTTGCAGATTTGATTTCGTTCTATGTGCTGGAAACCTAAGAATTTGGTAGTAAAATTTAGTTAGCTATAACCATGCTATGGGCTCTTGTCTAAACCATATTTTTCCCAGAATTAATCAAAGATGGCTCAAAGCCGCTTGCAGATTTGATTTCGTTCTATGTGCTGGAAACCTAAGAATTTGGTAGTAAAATTTGTTTAGCTATAACCATGCCATGGGCACTTGTCTGAATCTTATTTTCCCTGAACTATTCAACGCTGTCTACATGAGAAACCTCTCAAATATAGAGGACACAATCTTGTTCGACAATACATTTTATTCAGATAAAAATGTTGCCACAACACCAGTTTTATTGTGTGCGCTCATACACAATTAGCTTATGCGAAATTACTATTTTATAAGTCGACACTTCGGCAATAAGGTAAAAATCGTAAACTTTTGAGGTGCTTTTGAAGTTGCGTGGTAAATCAATTTAAGAACTGGAAAAATATTCCAGAAAATACGAATTTGTTAAACCGTTTAGTTGGATCCGTGTACCTAAATAATACCCAGAAAGCTATTTAAAACAAGCTAATCAGATAACATTTCCTAAACGGCTTTACAATGTCAACGGCACTTCCGCTGTTCGAGGTAAAAAGATAGACAAAAATAAAATTAATTAAACTATCATTTACAACCAAACTGTATACGAAGCCAGATTATAAGTCCAACACGAAAACTCGAAAACGATATCAGTTCGGATATATGAAATCGTTCCGTAAACAGAAAAAAACAGTGGATCAACTTTGACCGGATCAGTTCAACGCACATCCATGCCTTGATCTTAAGCTCTTTAGTTGTGATTAATTGCTGGTGGGTGTCGCCATTGCTCTGAAGTAGTTTCCATGCAATTTTGCCTATTTTAATCGCATAAAACTTTTATAATTTACAAGCAATCTGGCTAATTTTATATGCTATTTAACCTAACGCCTTTTTTAGTCCTTATAGTACTTACTCTGTTCGCTATGTTCCGTTGCAACATATTAACTCAAACAACACACATATATGTATGTACCTAAATAACTATATACATAGATTCACACATGTATATTTATATATAACATATACTACTTCATTACTATCTGCAGGATCAGATCACCAGCATGAGAACAGATGTCGTCATGCGTGCTGCTGTTGTTGCGATCTCTCTTATGGGGTCTCGACACCATCGTTGCTGTTGTTGCGATCTCTGTTATGGGGTCTCGACACCATCGTTGCTGTTGTTGCGATCTCTGTTATGGGGTCTCGACACCATCGTTGCTGTTGTTGCGATCTCTGTTATGGGGTCTCGACACCATCGTTGCTGTTGTTGCGATCTCTGTTTGACTCGACATCATCGTTTCTGTTGGTGTTCTTCATATTGTGGGTTTTTACACCATCGTTGCTATTGTTGCGATCTCGGTATGGGGTCTCGAAACCATCGTTGCTGTTGTTGCGATCTCGTTTTGGGGTCTCGACACCATCGTTGCTGTTGTTGTGATCTCTGTTATGGGGTCTTGACAACATCATCGTTGCTGTTGTTGCGATGTCTGTTATGGGGTCTCGACACCATCGTGGCTGCTGTTGCGATCTCTGTTATGGGGTCTCGACACCATCGTTGCTGTTGTTGCGATCTCTGTTATGGAAGTTGATATATTCGTTAATGTTGTCTACTTCCGTTATGGGGTCTCGACACCATCGTTGCTGTAGTTGCGATGTCTGTTATGGGGTCTCGACACCATCATTGCTGTTGTTGTGATCGCTGTTATGGGGTCTCGACACCATCGATGCTGCTGTTGCGATGTCTGCTATGGGGTCTCGACACCATAGTTAATGTTGTTGCGATCTCTGTTATGGAGTCTCGACACCATCGTTAATGTTGTTGTGATCTCTGTTATGGGGTCTCGACACCATCGTCGCTGTTGTTGCGATCTCTGTTATGGGGTCTCGACACCATCGTTGCTGTTGTTGCGATCTCTGTTATGGGGTCTCGACGCCATGGTTGCTATTGTTGCGATCTCTGTTATGTAGTCTCGACACCATCGTTTCTGTTGTTGTGATCTCTGTTATGGGGTCTCGACACCATCGTTGCTGTTGTTGCGATGTCTGTTATGGGGTCTCAACACCATCGTTGCTGTTGTAGCGATCTCTGTTATAGGGTCTCGACACCATCGTTGCTGTTGTTGCGATCTCTGTTATGGGGTCTCGACACTATCGTCGCTGTTGTTGCGATCTCTGCTATGGGATCTCGACACCATCGTTGCTGTTGCTGCAATTTCGTTATTTGGTCTCGACACCATCATTGTACTGTTGTGATCATAGTTATGGGGTCTTGACACCATACAACGGAGATCGCCGATGAGGCGGACAACGATGGCGTCGACTCCGTAAAAATAGAATGCACAACAATAGGTATCCAGGCTGACGCAGATCGCAACAACAGCAGGGCGATGAGGTCGATTCCTCATAGAGATCGCGACAAGATCGAGAAGTTCCTCAAAATAACAGGATCGCTACAACGATGGTGTAAACCATAACACAGTCACGACAACCGCAACGATGTGGAGAAGCCCCATTACAAAGATCACAACAACAGCAGCAATAGTGTGGTACCACGACAGAATCACAACAGAGACTCACAACAGAGTGGTGTCAAAACAGAGGTGGGGCCCCGGTGGAGGCAAAGCGATATATTGAGAAAAGTCTTATAACAGAGATCGCTACAACACAACAATGTGAAACCCCGAGATCGCGCAATTTTTTTTTTTTTTTTATTTTTTTTTTTTTTTTTTTTTTTTTTTTTTTTTTACAACGAATTCGAGACGGAGCGAGCACGACGATGGTGTCGAGACCCCATAACAAAGATCGCAGCAACAGTGGAGCGATGTGTCGAGACCCCATAGATCGCCGAGGCAACAGCCACGAACATAACATGTGTGATTTGATCCTGCAGATACATATAATAAAAATCATATATGTTATATATAAATATACATGTGTGAATCTATGTATATAGTTATTTATAAGTACATACATATATGTGTGTTGTTTGAGTTAAAATATGTGTTCAACGGAACTCCAAAAAACAAACAAGTAAGTACTATAGTATAAGGACTGAAAAAAGGCGTTAGGTAAAATGGCATATAAAAAAGTCACCCAGATTGTTGTAAATTATAAAAGGTTTTAATGTGCATGGAAACTACTTGGCGACACCCACCAGGATTGGGGTTAGGTAGAGGGGCCCATGTTGGATCCATCTTTCTGTTTTACGGAACGATTTCATATATTCGAACTGATATGGTTTTTTCAAGTTTTGGATAATATCATTTATACAGTTTTGTCGTATGATAGTTTAATTAATTTTTATTTTTGTCTATTCTTTTACCTCAAACTGCATTTTGAAAACCGTTTAGGAAATGTTATATCATTAGTTTGTTTTGATACACTTATAATTACGCGCCAAATTAAACTCTAAATTCGTATTTTTGTGGAATATTTTTAGTTCTTAAATTGATTTACCACGTAGACTTGGAGGCCGTCAAAAATACAGATTTATTGTGCGAAGTGTCGACTTGTGGTAATTTTTCAGCATAAGTTGAGTGTGGTATGAGCGCACACAATTGGAACATTCATATTTATCGCAACAGTATTTTTGAATAAAATGTATTGTCGAACAATTGTGTCCATATTTAGAGGTTTTCGTTGAATAAGTTGCGGAAAATAGGGGTTGCAGACAAGTGCCCCATGGCATGGTTATAGCTCAACGAAATTTACTATTTCCACACATAGAACGAAAATCAAATCTGCAGTTTTGAGCCATTTGATTAATTCAGAAAATATGGTTTAGACGAGGCCTGGCGGGTGGTTATAGCTAACTAAATTTTACCAAATTCTAGGTTTCACACATCAAAATCAAATCTGAGTGGCTTAAACCATCTTGGTAATTCTGAAAAAGTTATGGTTGACAAGAGCCCATAGCATGGTTATAGCTAACTAAATTTTACTCCAATTCTTAGGTTTGCAGCACGACTAGAACGAAATCAAATCTGCAAGTAGTTAACCATATTTGATTAATTATCAAAAATTATGGTTGCCAGACAAGAGCCCCATAGGCATGGTGATATTTTTCTCTAGGTTTCCGGCGCGTAGAAGAACAAAATCAAATATCAAGTGGTTAAGAGTATTTTGATTAATTATCAAAAAAACTAGACAAGAGCCCATAGCATGGATTATAGCTAGTAACCCAAAATTCTTAGTTTCCACAAATACAAACCGAAATCAAATCCAAGTTAACCATATTTGTAATTCTGGGAAAAATCGTTTAAAATGCATTATAGCTAAGATAAATTTCCTGCCCAAATTCTTAGGTTCCGCACCGTAGAACGAAAATGCAAAATCTGCAAGGGCTTAATTATTTGATTAAGAGAATTGTGGGAAAAATATGGTTAGACAAGAGCCATCACATGGTTATAGCTAAATTGCAAATTTACTCTTAGTTTTCAGCACATTAGAACGAAATGTGCAAGACGGCTTTGACCATATTTGATTAATTCTGGGAAAATATGGTTTAGACGAGAGCCATCGCGTGTTAACTAACTGTTACTCCGTAGGTTTCCGGCGTGCTCCGAGTGGTTTGGCGCCTATCTCGGAAAAATATGGTTTTAGTACAAGAGCCCCATAGTGGCTCCTAGCTAACTAGAGTTACTACCAAATTCTTAGGTTCCGGCGCGTGCAAACAAAATCGAGTGCAAGTGGCTGGCTATTCGGTTTTACCCTGGTTATTCAAGCATCCTATTTATTTTTGTTTAACAGGATATTTCCTGTGGTCTCATTTAGCGAGCTGAGGATATGAACATGCACAACAGCTCTGTACACAAGATATTTAACAGTGTAAATTATTCTATAGGAATTCAAAACCACTACGTTACAACTACCGAAATAGTCTGACACGGTACCGGCAAATACGGTAGAGTGCCATCTAGGCATAGTACTCTTCAAACAAAACTGACCGAAAACTAACAGTCAAAAAAAAAAAAAAAAACAATTTGACATATTAAGTAGTTTATATTATCACACCCATTCCTGCCCTACTGTTGCTGCCAATCACAGGAAAGTCCCCAGGAGACACGCCCAACATGTAGGGATATAAATATTTCTCTCAATCCCGTAGTTGCACATATATTGCCGAAAGCCAACGCTTGTTAACTTGAAATGTAAAATGCAGCGCTCAATTTGTGTTGGACATTTAAAGGCATCGGTTCGTGTCCCGTTTAAGCGTCAGAACTTGTACAATGATCATGAAATTAATAAAAACAATAAAAAGAATAGTGAAAAAAACTGAGAACATATATAATATTAATAAAAATAAATTAAAACGTGAGAAAATAAATAAACTTTAATTTTAAATAAATAATTATTTAATATAATCAATAAAACGATTTTATAAGGTTTTTTTAAATTATAAATTGATATAATTAGACATAATTTGTAAATTAGAAATCGTTATAATATCAGTTTTTAATTAAAATTATAAACATTACTTATTTCCCGTTGTTTGGTTTAATTAAGATTACATAACAAATACATTTATTAACTTCGTTCAGTTACGTATCTATTCTATTGTCCGGAAATCTAATGATTGTTTTAATTCGTACAGGCGGACTAGCCCTCTATGCATTCGCACATCGTTCCAAATTTACGGTTAAGGATTGTCACTCGGACGCGTAAAGATGATGCTCGATAATAGATTTGACTTTTTTCTTATATAATCGATTTGGTCTTTTTACACATTTTTGACCTTTTGATCTTTTCCCGGAAATCTAATGATTGTTTTAATTCGTACAGGCGGACTAGCCCTCTATGCATTCGCACATCGTTCCAAATTTACGGTTAAGGATTGTCACTCGGACGCGTAAAGATGATGCTCGATAATAGATTTGACTTTTTTCTTTTATAATCGATTTGGTCTTTTTACACATTTTTGACCTTTTGATCTTTTCCCGGAAATCTAATGATTGTTTTAATTCGTACAGGCGGACTAGCCCTCTATGCATTCGCACATCGTTCCAAATTTACGGTTAAGGATTGTCACTCGGACGCGTAAAGATGATGCTCGATAATAGATTTGACTTTTTTCTTTTATAATCGATTTGGTCTTTTTACACATTTTTGACCTTTTGATCTTTTCCCGGAAATCTAATGATTGTTTAATTCGTACAGGCGGACTAGCCCTCTATGCATTCGCACATCCTTCCAAATTTCAGTTATCCTAGTGATACAGTATATTTTATAACAAACAGTTCGAAACTTACCTTTTTTAAATTTCGAAATGAACAGAATTCGAATTTTTAATCTTATTGCGTTATCGCTTTTCTTCATCGGCTGCCAGAAATTTTAGTATATATACCACAGATTATTTTAATCTTTTTATTCGCAATCCAGTAACCGTCATACATTGTTTAGCTGAAATCAATGTTTTGAAGCGTCCCAATTGTTGTCATGTTCCGAGCCGTATTGGAAAATATGAGGTGAGTTATTGATTAGCTTAATGCGTTCTTGCTATTCTGGAACACTACGCTATATTCGGAATCAAGGGCGGATAAACGGGGGCTAGCAATACGAAAACCTTTAAAGTGAGGTTCCCAGAAACTGGCATCGTAGAGGCAAAATAATATATCTAGTTGAATAAAAGTGTTCATAAAAATATAGTGTAGCATATAAAATTACGCCCAGACGGTTGTGTCAGAGCTAGTCATGGGCCTACCAAAGGGGTGGTGGGTGGGGAACCGGGCTATGTTCTGCCAAACGGAAACTAGGCTCAAGAATCTGTCGTACATAAAACCTCGAAATTTTCCGAAACCATGCGATGTTAAACCCGAATTTGGCCCCGTTAAACGCAAATCCTGAATTAGGGCCACCTGAAATATAAATTCAGTGCAAGCATCTGGTATTGTACGAATTAGAAAAGTTCCGGTGGCGATTAAAAACAATACGATTAAAACCGAAAAAACAAAAAGTTCTAACCGTGTACAGAACCGCGGCTATTCGCGTGAAAGCGACAATCCTTAACTCTAGGCCAACATGTATTTGAAACCGACCTTATTGCAGTTGTTTATGTACTTCTAGCATTAAAGCTGAGGTGCCATGTTGGGTTATTTATGGGCCCTTTTTTAAAATAATAGTTAGAATAGTGTTTAGCTCCCCAAAATTACACTATATACGGAATTTCAGCAATTTCCTGGGGGCAGATAGCGTACCTTCACCGACCAATGAAATCTTTTTAGAAAACTACTGCAAACCTCAGACTATTAGTGACACAAAATTTATAAATACGAGCTGGACAAATCGTGCGTTGTTCGTATGCATGTATACGTATTTTTTCAAGCTTTTCACTCTCAGAAGAACAATTCATTTATTCAGACCAAAATAAACTCGTTCTTGTTTTGCTTTAAAACTTAATAACGGGTAAACCCATTCTTCTGAAATGCTTGGAGTTAGATAAGTTATTAAAGTATTAAATAAACAATATATGAATATTTAAATAGCAGTCGTGAAGGTTGGATTTTGAAGGTGCATTCGCAATCGGTTGAACGCAATAAAAAGAGACTGTCGTGGGCTTCTAGCCACCGTCACTAAGCTTCAACTACGTGCAGTTTTGTACGCGTAATTATAATGCTTCTGTCAAACGCTTCAAACTAACACAGCAGCGGCGAGTGAATTAACGTTTGGCGTAAACTAGGGCTTTCAAATCAACGATTATTACTATTATACGTTCAAAACCGTCAAAGATGGACTTTCTTAGCTGAGTTATTCCAAAATGTTTAGCAGGTTTAGTTAGGCTAATTAATTGTGGTAATTTTCTAAAAAATCTAAACCAAACAGGTTGCCGCTGGCACGATGAACTAAACAAACCGACGTTACGTCTCACGTTAGCATTGGCCTAAATCCTTCATCTTCATTGTGGGTTCGTTAATACTTGTTGGGGACATTTTTATGCATAGTAGTTAGCGGCATAACCAACGCGAAAAACTTTTTTATCATGAATTATCATTAAAAAGTTTTAGAAGACGTTGACTTTGTTAGGTCTCCCCCTTAATACAAATTCAGCAAATATTTATAGAGTTTATTTCTATTTCGAACATTGCTGTTCTAAATAAAAACTTTTTCAAATCAGTTACATTACGAATAATATTTTTCCATTTTTCCACTATGAAATTGTATGAAAATAGTTTTTAGCCATCAAGTTTTCGATTCCCGATTTAAAATAGACTATTGCTCACACGTTTTTGAGCAACCGCAAAGTCGCCATGAAATGAAATATAGCAAATTCCAAGATTTTTTCACAGTATTGTTTTAGTGTTGCAAAGTTTAGTGCCAACGTGGCGACAGACAAAGCTGTTTATTTATCTGATATCATTAATTTTGACGATTAAACATTCTGTTTATGCAACTTTGTGTGATCCGCAGTTCTATACAGCTCAAATATCTACTAAAATTTACAACGAAAAATTTATATGAGTTAATTAACTACAATATTTTTGGTATACAAGGCTAAAAATTGGAATGTGTAGTGATCTTTCGGAAACTAAGCTAAAGCTAGGTTGTACACAACTGTTACAATGCCTTGAATAAACTGCAAGCTTCTGTACAAGCAGGGGCACCTCAAGAAGAGGTCGGCTTGGCAGGGCCCGTCTCCCACTTTTCGATTAAAGGTAATTTTTCCGTAGCCCTCGCCCCACACTTTTCAGTGGTGTACTGCGCCCGGTGCTGAAGCCATATAATTATAACGTTGCCACAATTTCGGACCAGCATTTCTGGCTATTTTTGTGTCAAGTGTACTAACACTACTAAACAGTTTATTTAGTAAACGACCTGGCAACTTTGGTCGAGCTATAATCTAAATTGTGGTTAATCGAGCTATAGTCTGAATTTTTTAACCCTTTCGTCCGTACATGGACACAATTGTTGAAAAGACGCAGTGTTTCCTCATATAGCTTTGTTATCGGCAAAATCGTAAAATTCCTTTTTTATCCGTCTATGGAGATCATAAACATCAACGGATGGATGGGTCTTCAGAGATTATTTATTTCATCACAAATCAAGTCGATTTGTTCTCTTTCATTAGACGATGAACTGCAGACCACGGGTTCCGGGTTATAATTAACACCAAAGAATCAAGGGCCAAACTATGTGAAAGTTTCCCATCCGCGTATCTATCTTTTACCTAATATATGTCAAGATACATGAAGTTCGGCAGCGGAACACCACCTGTCGGAATCAGCCCTTCAAGGGCTACAATTTCGCAGCACGTCAATTTTTTGTCAGGCGACTCCCTGTACCGCTATGGGTCCAAATAGGGTATGTCGACCCATTTTCTAATAACACCAATTTTTGTTATGTGACATGTTATTGCGGGATACGAACGTCACGTCATCTTTATGTAGGTTTCCGAGCACGTTGAATACAACGATATTGGCGTCGGAGTCGTACGGTTGCTGTATGATGTCCTTCCGGGGGATATGTATTGTTTTAGGGCCTGGCAACCTATTCTCACAAAACACATTTTTTGATTTTGTGGCATGTTATTGCTGGGTGTGAGCGTCAAAAGATTGTTTCGTAAGTTTACAAGCGCGCTGAATACGATGGTATTACAGTCTGAGGCCGGTTGTTGCTGTATCATGTCATACAGTGCTGTGGGTGGACTCAAGGGTCGGGTCGACCACTTTTCACACAACACATTTTAAATAGCACACAAATTCCAGTAAAGCTAATATTTCAAGTTTGGAATATTTGTTAGCAACCATACATGCTCACTCCCTTTTTAGTCGCTTGCGAGATGTCGTAGTGTACATTGCGTGGTGAGTTCATTGTCGAGTTTGTCGTTCGTAGTACGTTTTTATTCTTTCGCTTTACGAAATTCCTTAAGCAACGGAACAAAAGCTCTTGCATAGAATAGTTGCTAGCGTACGAGATTCATAGCCGAGCGACTCAGTTTCATTCCGCCGTTGGACCAAAAGCATTTTCAAGATTTTATAAAGTACGCTTTGGTTTAAAAAGGAAAAGGTTAACCCTTCCTTCGTAGACTAATGTGTATTTCTGTCTTGAACACACTTTTGATTGAACTACGGCTGAGCCTGGACCGTTTTGGCGCGAGCTTCATACGATGTGTAAGACACGTTTGTCTTGGTTCGTTTTGTAAGAAAAACTACGAGACAATTATTTATTAGCAGACAACAATAAGAAAAAATGCGATAAGTAACATGACGAACCAGATGAGTAAATCTCAGTCAATGGAAACTGAAGCGCAACTGCGGCGAACTACCTGAAACGTTCTTCCTTATATAGGCATAGTTAACCGATATGAAAATTAAGAAAATACAAACTGGCCCTCGTACAAGTGATCCTCCGCACCCGCCGACCGGATGTTCCCCTTGGTACGTCGAAAGCCTTGTCCATTGGATTTCGAACCTCGAGCATGTATGGCTCGAACATCTGAATCGTTATTGATACGCTGTAGGACCTCAGTCATCTTAGCTTTTCACAGCTTGTGCCAGTCAGTGATTAGTCCTGGATTCGATTCGACGCCTCCAGATATGAGCTGCAATAAGGGAAACTACGTTGGCTGGCGTTGGCAGTTGATTGATGACGACCAGCTGAATTGAAAGAACGCTTTGATGTGCCAAAATCCGGTCATCACAGCATCGTTGCCATTGCCACACGAAGAATGATTGATTACGATGGATGGATTGGGATCGAATCTGCATCTTCGTCGTCAATCGTCGAAGGAAACCGCATGACCACGAGGTCTAATATTTCCCGAAAATTTCGTTGATCGCTTCTTCGTTATACCCCGGTACCGCCAATTGATCAGTTGCTAAACCCCATAGTCCCAGGATCAGTTGTTCGTTCGTGCCAGCCGCACGCTGTTTTCCAGCAACAAGGGTGACGAGTTGATTACGATCGCTGCCCACGCAAACAATTGAAAATGAATTGTGAGTAACTGGATGTCCCCACCGACCTCACGGTTAATACACAGTCCAGTTAGCCTTTTTCGCACCGGTGGGAAAACACAGCGGTTTCCTCTGCGAAATGTTTGCGTGTTGACGCCGTTGTTTGGGACTGAATGACTTGGGGTATCGTCGTGGTTGTTCCTGAAGCGCTGTTAGCATTTGAATGAATCGACTGACGTACCACTGTGCCCAGTATCTTGATTAAAGAGCCATTGATAATTACGGTGGTTCCTGAAAGTCAATTGTTTGTCCTGGCCACATGCTCTATACTAGAAACTATTGTGTCGGATCCATTTGTCATTGATTCCGTTCCGCTTTGTTTGACCTGCGTTACCATTTAATGTTTGAGCGTTGTTCGTCGACGGGCCTTTGGCGTCGTTGATTCGATTGATTTGTTAACGCAGCTGAACTAACTAACTCGTTGGGTTCACCAATGTAAGACAAAATGGTATAACTGCGCTTTGTAAGAAAAACCACAAACCAAGTGTTTATAAAACATCAACAGACAACAATAAAATAAAAACGCGAGAAGTTAACATTGCCAGCAAGATGACGGGCAACGGTCAATCGCAATTGAAACTCAAGTAAAAAGCAAGAATTGAAAATGGTCTTGATTATACGGATATAATTCACCTATATACAACTTAAGAAAATACATACTGATGCTAGACATCTGGGAACACTTTTATTTTTTCAGCTTTATTATCGAAAGCAGCGCCAATAAAATCTGTTTGGGCTGCTACCCGGTAGGTAAATTATAAAATTGCTGGGATAGAGTCATGTTCGGGTCGGGCTCGGTTGAGGAAATTTGTCGGGTTCCGGACTGAGTCACGTTCGTGTAAGGCTCTTGATATTTGGTTTGGGTTAGCCGCACTGAAGAATGAACGGTACCAACTAAGTTGACAGGGCAAATACTCCAAGCAGCAGCACTTGTAAACGATGTGGGTCAGGTCCTCGTTGTGCAGTCGGGGCAGTGTTCGTTAAAACATTGGCTAATAACCCCCACACAGCCTACATATCAGTAATAATTTCAATTTTTTCATCGCCGTTCGTCGGGTTTATTACCTGATCGGCCTTCGGTCGGGTGATGTTTCTTGCTCTAAGTCAAATGTGTCAATGGGTAGTCGGACCCCCTTAAACCATACCTACTCCCTTATAGATGCTCTGCACTGTTCCCCCTTTAGACGCCGAAGGTGCGCGATGTTTTTAGCGCAAATTAGCAAAAATTGTGGTAAAATCGGAAAAAATTGTGGTAAAAATTGCAAACATTAGCGTAACATCGAACAAGTCGGGTGGAGAGTTCTGCCTCACTGAGGACCCCCACCCCAGACAACCCCCCGACGACCGTATACCTTGCAAGCCGACGGACCTTCGACACCTATGCTTTAAGGTTGATTTTTTCAGTCAGCCCAAGGTGAATATTTACGTTTTTAAATACTGCAATAAAACAGGGATGTCTATAATTTCGATTCCAAGATTTGGGTATAACTTACGCAATGCATAGTATAGTTAATTCAAGGCGGCGAGTGGCAATATTTTACTTTCTACAGAATGATCTCAATTTCAGCTGCTCACATTTTGATCATTGCCATTTCTAGATTTCATACGTAGCGAAGATTGTTTCATTCATGGCTTTGGATTGTTCCAAGTTCAACATGTATTGGTAGAAATTTTATTACTCCTAATAATAATTATGAAAGAAAATTCCACGGCGTTGCCCGCATTAAGTTTACTAGCGTCAAATAACAATTAATCATTTGATTCCCGTAAAAGTTTAATTATTTACCGACATACTTTCTATTTCACATCGTTCGTTATCTTTAGTATTGAAGTTAATAATATAATATTGGCAGTACCTCATCTGTTAAATGTTGACATCTCAAGTGGTTGCAACTAAAGCGCTTACTACTTATCGTTACTACAATGCATTGCCTTTATCTTTCGACTGCATCAGCAAAATGTGCTAGGGATTAGTAAAGGCGGAATCCGTGTTTTGTACGTTTACATTCGACTATAGCGACCATGAGCAGTGATTGACTTCGTTGATATATAACTCACTTTATATAAATATGCATTTATAAACAATTTGTTTCAGTAACTTGTACTCTATTAGGAGCCGAAATGTCGAGATTTTTTACCATTTTTGTGAATTGTGGCCACGAGCGAATGCTGGAATAGTAGTTTTCATACTAGCCCGATGATAGAGTTTTTGTTTATTTACCTTTAACATATATATAATATTTATGTATTTCAACTTTTTCTATAATATCGTATTACTTAAGTTTCGAGCGGTCGGTAAGTCGATTTTAGCACCAGAGCTAGTTCTATCTCAGTCGGAACTTGTAAAGCTCTAAAACGTGTTACTGTGAGCGAATTGGGTTTATAGCATTGCAGTTTACTGCAAACAAAATTAACGATTCCTCGATTCGAAAAATAGATTCATAGTATAATACTAAAGGTATGTTATAACTAACTTTATGCCATAAAATCTTTTCCCGACGGCGAACTAAGCTTTATCGATTTTCGTTATTTTGAATATTTTTCTTCCACTCAACATATCGTTAAAGCAACAAGAATTTGCTAAAAATTCCAATGAGTGGTAGGACGAGGTTGAACGAGATTAATTGCTTGAACGCTCTGTAGCCTATGCTACAACTAATTTGAAATGTATCTTGCTACACCGCTCACAGATTTGTATGCACAACTTTGACTATATCAACTATGTTACAAACGAAACTAAGGCTAGATGCTTAAATGATATAATTACTACCCGGCCATTGTGTAGAAATGGAAACGCTATCCCCAAAACCGCATAGTGAAGTATTTGTCAATTATAATGTAAATGATAGGTTAAGCTTTTGACTTTAAATCGAGTCATAATCGAATTAAGACATTAAAGATTTGTTTGAATTATATTTTGCGTTCAGCACTTTGTTCAACGAAAGTAAACAGTTGAGCTGATTTGAGTTGAAATATACAAACATAATTGGGATATCTTATTCCGTAGAATATTCGTTAAAATTTTAAATCTTTATAGTCTCACCTCGATTGTCAAATTTACAACTAATATGTACCAAGTCTATAAAGTTGTGTATCTACTCTACACAACTGGTGCCTATTTAAATATTTTCAGGAAGCACTGAAACAGCAAAAGACTTTGCTACGAATACTTTGTCACTCTGTTCGCTAGGCGATATGACATATATCGCCCTAGTGCGAGTTACTTGTCATTGTGAAACAGTGCTATAAGAGAAAAATATATATCACATTTGACATGTTTCCGAGGTAATAATATTGCACGAGGCCGGAGGCCGAGTGCTATGTTATTACCGAGGAGTTGGCGAATGTGATATTTTTCTCCTATAGCACCGTTTCACAATGATAAGTAACTCGCCCTAGGGCGATATGTGTCATATCGCCTAGCAAACAGAGTGACAAGATGCTTGTCATCTGCTTTCGATTGTACAGGGAGTGATATGAATTATATCATGCAGGCAGCACCCTTTGAAGTGGGTGACAAGTCTACTTTAACATATATGTTGGAAATATTTGATTATACGATGCAAGAAAAGTTGCACTGTCCGAAAACGCGTCAGTGCAGAGAGTTTGCCTTTTAATTGCAAACATTTTTCTCATAAGCGAAAGTTATAGCAGTTTCATGATTGCAAAGCTCTTTGGAGATATGTCTTGGGTTGTTTCTGCAGAATGGAGAGTATATAAACACGCAAGTTTTTAGTTTACAAATATGTTATTCCGGTGACAATAAAGTGGCAAATTTTGTTAGTCATGCTAATATGGTTTATAGTTTGTCCCAGCCTTAAAATTAATTTTCAACATAAGGTGACGTAGCATCATTCTACTCAGCTCGGCGGTTCAAAAAATGGCCATTACAACAACAACATAGATGGCCTAAAGTATAGATATCCAAGCTCTAGGTCTGGGTAGGGGTGATAGGTTCCGGGTGCGGTGCGGCAAGGGGGCTTAACCGGTCTGAAAGTAGCAAAATATTATATGTGTGCCAAAACATGAGTCATCAACTATAATTTGCCCATAATTCCTAAAATATTTCTTAAATCGTCATAAGTGCTAAAAGTTTCCACGCGTCAGAGATGGCGTAAATATGGCTTGGGGGTCTGACTGTTAAAGGGATAATCCGCCTACCTAATTGGATACAGCAGCAGCGCGAATTTATTTGGAAATTGTAAAAAGTATTTATGTGAGCACAAAAAGTAAATAATACTTGCTTTTATGTAACGATTTAATAATCAAAAAGAAAAAGGTTAGAAAGGTACAGGTTCTATTTACATCTAACCTAAGTTGCGATGGTAATAAAGAAATGTGCTCACGTCTACGTTTTGGTTCATAGAAAGTTAGAGCATCGCTAAATGTGTCTAGCTCATCCATTTGTGACGTATATAAAAAAGACGGTGGTCAAGATTGTTTTGAGCGCGACCTATGCGGTGGATCGATTCATTTTTCGTGTTTGCCAGTTTGCAATTAGTCATTAGTCAGTTTCGTAATACGCGTAAGGGTCGGTTTGTACTGTAGGAACTGAATAAAATTTGTAGTAATATCATGGCATCCAGTGTCTACGTCGAAATTCAAGCACAAATTGATTTATTTATTATATTCTTCCGTAAGTTGACTTTTACAAACTCCTGGGTGTCAGTATAATAAAGGACCTCAAATGACAATTAATTTTAAGTGCAAAAAGCATATCATTAGATGCAAAAAGCCTATTCTACTTAGAGGTTTTTAACAACCAAAATAACGCTTGCTCTTTCACATTGTGATAACACTCCTGTTCGCGCTTGTACAACTTAAGTAAGAGCACTATTTGAATATTCCAGTCAAGTTTTGTCACCACGTTATTTTATTGATATCGATACTATCGAGACGTGCAGCGGTATTTAACTTCTAGGTTAAATGCCAATGCAGATATTAACGCAAGGCCATATGTATCTCTCCTTGTCCAATTGCAATTGAGGTCGCTAAAGAAAGAATTCTCCATTTTGATTAGTAAATGGTTTTCAATTGTTCGCATAACGATATGGTATAAACTAAACATGAAAGAATTCTAATCCATTCACATTCTAATCTAAGAGGTCATAGTTTAAAATTAAAAACCCAAAGCCGACGACATAGCTATTAGAGGCCTTTTTTCAAACCGCGTAATTGATGCATGGAGCCTTCCACCGGAATCTGTTGATAAGAAAGCATTAGTCGGATCCAGGAACACAAATATGTTTTGAAAACGCCTAAACTTGGTGAATTTCACAAATAACTTGAAATTTGATAGGCATTTACGAATCAGATGTCCCGTTCTGTTTCATCTATTAGTTTGTTCTAGCTAATTCAGAACTTTCTTGTTTTGTTTAAATGTACAAATGCATTTTATATTATGGTTTACGATGAACTACTGTTTTTGTTGTTAAAACTTCTGAAAAATTAAAATATCATGCAGGAGTTAATCAAGCACTGTAACTGGTCACCTTAGACATTGAAACTTTATGCAGAGGCACTTAATATATAATCGATCTCCGTCGCTGATAACTTTAAAAGCAATCCAAGCGTTCTGATGGGCGTTATATCCAGTCAGTCGCGTCCTAAAGATATTTGATGTATATAAATGGTTTGTATTTTATTAAAACCTACGTTTTTCTTAACACAGCGATAACAATATGCCTTTGAATTTCTTTTTTTTTGCAAAAAATTTTGTGGTTAATTGCTGACTGTGGTTTCAACAAAATAAGAGTACGCTCACAGTTTGACAAATGTAAACATTGGAGTGCAGAAACACATTGTATTTTGTTGTTGTTCAATGCTTTCAAGACTTGCATTTATTTGTACTACTACCGTCGTAGATAAGCATCGTACTATTAATAGCATTGTGAATTCAACGGTATTTTTAGTTTCAGCGCAAGCTTACTACTGGTTTTCATTTCAACTACAGGGATAAAATTCGTACTATAAAAAGCATGTGTTCGATAGAATATAAAAATTTCTGCTTACGCTGGCTAAATGATAAATTTTCCAGCATTTTTGCTAATGTCTCAGAGTTTTGTTCCAAAAACAGAAGAATATCAGTAACTTGGTTTTTGAAAACAGCTTTAAATTGTCTACACATTCGCGTCATCTCAGCAATATTTTCTTCTCAGAAATTATATAAAATTTCGTGGATTTTGCCATACTAACCAGTGCAGTTTTCCCAGAATCATAAGTAAGTTTTGGCTAAAACGTAGAATGCCACAACGAATTTTTATATTGAATTTTTGGAGAAATTTTGGAAAATGAGCACACGACGTTGTATTTGAAAATTACAATTTCACGATAAAATACCAAATGAATTTTAGCATACAAAAATAATGTGTGAAATCTTGTGTATGTTGTGTTGAATTACAAAATGTCTAAACTATCTTTGAAGATTTTAGATAGATGAAACAAAATAATTGACTCTATTGTAACCACATTTTATTCATTTTGACAGTTGGTGTTCCTCGGCCGTTTATATGTATGCTAAGATTTCCTAAATGTTCTCAGTCAGTGGCAATTGTTCAGTGTTAAAATTGAAATTGTCAAATTTTACCTTTATTTTGAAGAATTGGGCAGTAACCAAACACGACAGTGTGTTTTTGCGAAGTATGCTCGTTTAACCACAGCTAAGTTATTTTGTAAATTCCGTAGGTTAAACTTCGGTATTGAACATCGCTGAACGTCATTGAACATGCTCCAAACCGTGCCGACAACTTCGAGGTGCACTTTGCTGACAAGATTTCGACTATCAGGCACAATTCCACCCCGACAATTCAATTTATCTACAGGTCACCAGCCATCACATTCTCTCAACTACGTCTAACTGCAGTGGACGAAGATTAACCTGAGTTGAATTATACCCTGTTGTTCGCTTATGCGCCATTGTAATGATTTCAATAAAATTGCCGCATTATAAATCCGTTCTTATTATTATTATTTACCGTCATGGCGGGACTGCTTGCGTTCTTTTCATTAGCACGCAAGTATTTTTAGACAATTTTTAAACCAAAACGAATACATTTTGTTTTGTTAAGGTTACAATTTTCATTATGATCAGGGAACAACTATTAGTAAATTAAGCTATGGATTGCAGTGATCCCATATCTAATTCTTCTAGCAGAAACTTTTGTAAATAGCTGTCTGCTCTATATTCGACAGTACAATTTACACACGAGACTTAAAATTTTCTGCAGTGTTCCGCTGTTAAAACGCGACCGAATACATCGTGAATAAAAATGCCAATTAATCGACATTTGCATAGCTTGGCGTCATTCGCAGTGATGTAACGTTATAGGTTGCTTGTATTTCATACGTTGGATACGGCGCAGGTATGAAAGACTCAGTGAGGTCTAGGTGTTAGAATTTGATCAGTATATTTACCGTTGAGATTAGTTTATACAAGATAGTCTATGTATCTATCGTATATAAAATTGGCCACACAATCTTGGATTAGCTTTTGAGACACGTAAAACTGTTCTTCAATGTTCTTCATGAAGAATTTTCCAAATGAATCCCTAATCACCGTCTACAAGAGCTAAACAGACAATACGTATTTTATTTTAGAAGATTGTATTTCACGCAGTTATTAGAAGATTGTAACGTATGAGTAGTCCATGTGACACTGTTGTTAGTAGCTTATTAAATAATGCTATGTGTATTCCGTTT
Source organism: Trileptium ribeirensis (assembly GCA_030248225.1). Classification (NCBI taxonomy): domain Eukaryota; kingdom Metazoa; phylum Nematoda; class Enoplea; order Enoplida; family Thoracostomopsidae; genus Trileptium; species Trileptium ribeirensis. Next base: position 16,822 of record JASANE010004979.1, on the reverse strand, counting down.
AATGTGACTTGGACGCAAAGCACTCAGTTCAAAGAACAATGAAATATTATCAATTTTTTATATAATAGGCAAATCTTATAAAAGCAGTATCCTTGACACAATTCACGTTATTGAATGAAAGCGTCAGCATAATATTATTTGTTTCTGATTTTGTAACTGAAACTTAAAAGGATTGATTTTTCATTTTTAAATATATTATTTTTGCTCTTCCAAAACATTGACATTGTCGCCATTCTTTTTTTATAATCAGCAGTATATTTTTGATACTAAAATGATGAATTTCCGTCAAAGTATTAGCCATATTCAGATATTGAGCGCAATAACACTCTGAAATTTTTAAGCAAGTTCAATTGTTCCGTCTTTTTAATAAAGTGCTCAAAGATATATTTTAGACTATTATTTCGTTTAATAATTGTATTAAGTGATACGTTACTAGTTTATAACAGCATCATACATAACCAGTTGCCCAAGTGTTATTTGCTAATAAGGAATATTTCCTTCATACACTATATTAATTTTTCCATGGTTTATAAAACCTGACAAAAAACAGCCCCAAGACATCCTGCTTATCCTGTGCCACTTATTCTGTTGCAAGATATTTGGTTGAGAAAATGATTTGCGTTCTGAAAAAGTCAACCAACTTGTATTCTGCACATTTTATAGAAGATATTATCATTGCGAGGCAAAGGCATTGCGATTATGAGACATACCTATACGCACAAAACCTCTACCTCAGTATAAAAGCGGGATACGTGATAACTAAAATATGGTAATTATTCATAAATATACTGAAACCACGCTCCTCGCATACTAATTTTCCGAAATTTTAATGCAATTTTTATCGATATTTTATACCGAATTAATAACTTTCAAAGTGCTGTTGTGTCGCAGTCGTGAGCTGTTTTACATTTTTTCCGTTTATTCAACTTTTATTTGTGAACTTATACTTGTGCTTGTTGATTAAAGGCATTACTCATTTTCGATATATGTACCTAATTAGTCCGCAATTTTGTTTACGGTTAATGCTTTAATGTCCGAATTAATTTTGTGTATTGTTCCAATGTTTAACAAACGCAAACCAGCGCCAAGTATCGAACCGGTGTTGCACGATTACCAGCCGCCATCTAAATCACTGAGCTATAAAGGAGTTGTTGCTCGTATTTTGAAGGATGTTCTCAGGGTAAAAAGGGAAAATTAATAAAGGATTTTTAGCCATACTACAAACTCGGTTAAAACAATAACACTTCATATGCTCTGTTAGTTGATACGCAACTGAATAGTTAATGATTATGCTAAAAACGGCCGCTAAAAAAGACGTAGCGGCTCGACACACGACAAATGTTGTTAGTTTAAAAACCAGTTGTTTCAAAATTATTAAATGCATTCAGACTTGAAAATCGCCTTATAGTCAATAAAACATATTTCAACTTGCGTTTTTGGCTCTATGTAGATAAGTTTTTGAAAAGCTTATAAGTTACACTTTACAGACACGTGAAAGTGATTTGACAAGTTTTTTAGCAAAATCATCCCAAAATGAAACGTTTTAACCCAAATGCATTCAGATTTAGGAGGAAGAGCAAATGTTAATGCATTTTTGGTGCGTTACACCTGAAATAATATACTAAAAATCGCTAATAAGTTGTATTCATACGTTAAACGAATTTCAGCACAAAACTGGTTTTCACTTATTGGGCTGGTATCTTTTAATATATCGTATAGTACATATATTATAATACCTTGTCCCACACACGTGTTGCTTATATGCGTTTGACTGTTGATTTTTCCTGCTCTTTACACATTTGAAGTGACTTAGCTAATTATAGAGCAATATCCAATTTGTCCATCGGAGCCAAGATAATTAAATGTGCAAAATGTTAAACATGTGTAGCAGTCAGCGTCTCTCTGTACGACGTGAGCTCGAAGTTCCATTGCAAGTGACAGTTTTGAATGTTTTGCTGCGGTTATCTGGAACGACACACCGACAGCTGTTTGGTCTAGCGAGCTAACTACTTTAACGTTCAGACTGCAACTGAAATCAGGTTTGTTCGACATCGCCTACAATTAACTGTTCCGCTACTGTTGAGCAGCATGTCCTCATGGATGATGATTCAGCTACAAATAGACAATCGACAGTGCTTTTTTCAGTGTATTTGTTTGACATGATGGCATAAAACCGTTTAAGCATTTCCATCTATAAGCCTGATTCTCTGTCTCCGCAATTGTCTATAACCACCTTTGCAACTTAAAAGGAAAACACAGTCACTTTCAAGGCCGTCATTTACGGTGTGGTAGAGGGCTTCAGCCCCGCCAAATATTTAGCCCAAAAATTATTTGTTCACCAATGAACAGGGCGTTGCTATCGCGGCGGTCACGGAGGTCCGATCTTCCACAGTTTTCGAAGCGAAACTCGACCGTTCTTTGCGCGAAATCTCCCAAGTGAAAATCAACACTTCAGTAAATGTCGTCTCGGCAATTCAGATAAGAAGGTGTTAAAACAAGCAAAGAAAATAGAACGGAAGTTCGAACATTTAGACGAACCCCAGTAGGCTGAAAACTAGAGGGCCTGGCTTCCTCAGTGCTTCCGCTGATGGGTGCGCCCTTGGTTGTTGGATGTAAATGATGAGTAATGTAGCTACCAGGCAGTGGAGAAGTCACCAACTGTAACGCGTTAAGCATTTGCATGATTAAAAAATAAGAACTGTTGAATACACCACATAACATTTATACAATGTCAAACACACCACCAGCTTGCAGAGATAAGGTAGGTTGGGTATCCTAATGACAAAATACACTACCTAAAGGTGGGCCAGATATCCTAAAGTAAGGGCTTTGCAAGCCCTTCAAAAAAGTGGTGGGGGTTAATAAGCGTTTATTTAATTGTATATTATATATTAAGCATATGTGTATTGTATTATGCATATATATGTATGTATATATAAATATAGGTATATATGTATATATGTATTGTATTATGTATATATGTATTACGCATATGTGTATTATATGTTAAGCATATGTATATTAAGCAGTTAAGATATTCTCATGCATCACCAAAAAGTTGAGGCGGCCTTACCACTCTTACTCAGCTAAATTTTTTTATTTTCTTCGAAATTGTTTCGGCTTTAGCTATCCACATTGCGAATCTGAATTGTTAAATCCATCACATTTGTTCAGGATTCTGATTTTATTACACAGATATTAATTTGGTTAATCTGGTAGTAAAGGCTCGTTTGTTTTGATCTCGCTCCTTTTTCATTTTATTTCAAATTTTACACATATTATAAAGGATAAACTGTTGAGCTTGAGGCGAAATTAGTCTGGGGTTAATTGTCGCATTATTCGTGGCAACAAAGCTACGTCCTTCCAGCTTAGGAACGAGCGATAGTGACATCTCGAGTGCAACAGCGTGTTGCACATCCACATGTATTTGTTTAAAGGTGGCATAAAATCTCGCGAAGCTCTGGTGTTATTCAGCTGCGGCGTAAACTCTCGCATCATTGTTATTATTTGAAAAGGGGCTTAAAATACCGCAAGTGCTTTGTAACTGTAACATTTGAGGCTGGGTATGCCATTGTTTTATAGGTTTATACGTGTTATTAGCACTCGTACTCGTACAAATACTTGATGCCACACGATCCATAAACATCGTACATAGCACGTGCCGAGTTTTTACGTCCCGCTGAGCATTATACAGGACCAAACGACGGATCTCTGTCGACGACGACGACGCGCCCGCTGCCCCATAAATATAGACAGCCGCCATAACTAGCTAAATACCCACCCCACTGAAAGTGATAAAAATTAACAACCCTGCCGTGTTTTTAATAGTGTTACGACTATAGAGGTACAAAAGTTCCAAACGGGAGGAATATTATAACGTGAACGCCGCATCAGATAGTTTTACGATATTTTCACATAAAGAAATTTTTACGACGTTTATTCAAGTCACTCCAACAAATTTGAGGAAATTATGGCCCTGATTTTTGTGGTGGTTTTCCAGAATATTTTTAAGTAAAATAAAATATTATATTTGTTTCCCTTCAGCTCACATATTTGAACAGAGCTTTGCAAACGTAATATTGCCAAAAAGTTGGCTGATAGCTTTTAAGAAAGGTAATGCTTCTGTCCCACTAAAGTAATCACCGATTACGCTAACATCTAATATTTGCACTCGTGCAGAGTGTCATAAACAAGTCCTTGATTGAACGTGTCAGATCAAATCAGTGATTCAGGAAAACGCGCTATAGTTCACAACTTTACATCATACTGCCGCGCACCAAATTCTCAAACAGGCGAGGTGCGAGAAAATATTCATTGCTTGCTTGACAGTATGTAAATTTGAGCAGATACGACCCAGTTACAAATTTCTGGATTCAAGTGTAGTATTATACGTTAAAGAAGAAATAAGCCAGAAAAGCGGAATTCCATAAACAGTGATATTCTGCCAACGGTAAACTACTGTAAAGTTCCTTTTGTTAATTTGACGAAAGACCTTAAACAGTCATTCCACTTCATATCTGCAAAAAAAACATATCGCCCAGTAAATAATATACGTTTTCACTGTTCTATAACAAATGATGTGATCACCCTTTTACGTGCCTACATTGCCTACGTTAGGCCGATGCTTAAAAATTCTAGTCAGGTTTGTTCACCAACTGACGTCGATACCGTTGAAAATTTGTTTGAAAAAAATTAATACATCGAGTTATTTCATTCGCAGACTATGTGCCAAAGCATATGTTGAGCCATGCTCGTATGTGTGTCGCTTGTAATATCTGCATTTAGAATCTCCAGAATTTCAACTCGTCTTTGACCTGCAAATGATTTTTTAACATTTCCAGAACCAAATTGATATAGATATGAATTTTTTCGTTACTTGTACTCAAATACGAAATCATAAGTTTAAGTTATATAAGCCAAAGACTAGAATAAACGTATCAAAATATTTGTTCTCAGCTCACGTAATAAACGCCTGGAATTCGCTTCCAGCATTTGTTGGCAATGATGCTTCACTCCAAGCGAATAACCCAATAGCATTTTGGAAATTCTTAAAACTTGTGGATTTCTCAAAGCACTTCATCAATATTGCTTTTATGTAGGAGACTACGTTGTTGTTGTTGTTCTAAGACTCGCTGTGTGATATATGTAAGCATATTAATTTTACATATTTCTAAAAAGGGTAATTACCATCATAATTATTATAATCTTAGCCAAAGTAAACATGAGGGTGCAAGTAAAGCGCAGGAAATGTACATGTCATTACAGCAATCCTTAGTCTAATTTTGAAATCTGGTCGCTTGGCACTGCAGTCAAATACCTGCATTAAAATTGACCTTTGTAATAACAATGAAATATGCCGCCCAGTCAAAGCTGGACGAACCACATATGTCTTAGAAGAATCTGATGAACAACGTCTTCATACGCTGTTTTTGAAGAAAACTTACAATATTTAGCTTGAACAGACGGAAAATTTACAGTACATGCTTTCCGTCACTACTTGTGAATTTGTAGGAATGCACACGGTTTTCTTTAGTTACACATCTTTATATATTACGCCCACGTTTATATTCGTAAAGTATAAAACTTCCCGAGAAATGTAAAAAAATATTCTGAATGCTGCTATATTTTGACATATGTGTAGTAATAAGGCTAGCCTTATGAGTTTGAGCTTAAGTGTAGGAATTATAAAGCGTTTTTTTCGTCAAAGAAGTTGCAAAACCGCTGTTGATTTTATATTAGCAAGAGGAAACAATTATGATTTCAGTTTTTTCTTGAAATATCCCACAGACAATCCATGAAACGGTATGCAATGAGTTCCATAGCTTTAGCAAATTTAACAGCCCTAATTATACATGCAAACATTTTGCAGATTCAAACAGACCTAGAACTGATTTATATGGTCTAGCTATAAAAAGTTAGTTTACGAAGACCGTTAGTAGTGAGACAAGTTAACGAACTTCTATTATATATATTACTGTACAATGCTGCATTGCTGAAACTTCAAATAAGAATTTCTACATGTGACTAAATGTTTGGATGACCTCCACTTCATGGTCTTTTAAGAAACAAGACGATTTATCACTGTAAATAAGTCAACGTGTGTGGGAACTCAGCCGTATGAAAATTTAACAGTGTAAATGGAGTTAGTATAAGGCTGCAGTGATATAGAGAACTCAGATGATCGTATTCTGAATGTTATACAATAGATTTTGTATTGAATGTTATATATTGAGTTTCAACTGAAGCAAAGAGATCAAGTCGCGGTCAACATTATAAAAATATCTCATATTGGTACTTAATTTAGCTCTTCTAACTTTTCTGACCCAGAATTATGCCTATTTCTCTAACACGCTAAGCTTTATTAAGGATTCCAAGTATTACGAAAAAGCTAAGCAGTAATTTCAGTATATATGACAAATTGTCCTTTGCTTAATAAATATCTATAAGAAAGAGAATAAATACATCTTACATCCGATTAAATGTTTTGATAAATTTGTAAAAATTCTGTTCAAACGCCCGAAATTTACGACTTGCTTAAACTTATTTCTTTTGGCAGCTTTAATTAATGATTCATTTTCCATGAAATCAGGTAGTTGATTCCAAAAATCAACAATTAGAACTGCAAAACAATGTTTCAAAGTGTTCGAATGTAATTTGAGCTATAGTGGGTTGCTTTGATTACCGTGGGTAGTATCATAATTATGCGACACACAATGAAGAAAGTATCGCCATGAAGACCATTACTGTTATTTCTTCTCCTACATTTTTGTAAGAAAAATAGCTCTCGTATAAATTTGTCGCTAAAATATACCTCAAAAACTTTCCGTAAACACAGTAATCTTGTTATTGAATATGACTGGCAATTAGTTTCAAAATTTATAATATAAGTTTGGCGTTGTGGCTCCCAGTGAAACATGCTAAAATAATATAAAACATATATTAATTTCGACTTTGTACAGTTGTAGTTGATCTATATATATAGTTTTGTAGATTGCCGAAATCATATATTGATAACGATGAAAATGCAACAAACTGTGTTTCTGATACCGATTTGATAAAAGGCAGCACGTCACCGATTAATAATTATTTTCAAAGTACTTTGACGACGAAAGTTTTACTTTTCAACTTCCGAATTCCAAAGAATTATAGCGGCTACGTTTTGTAAAATGTGTCCGAATAGTTTTCCGCTATTTCAATGTTTAAACATTGAAATTCTAATTCTTCAATGAAAATTAAGAATTACGAGAAATTGTTTATTCTATACAATTAAACAAAATTTTAAGATATGCTGTTTTGTTCATATATAACAAAAACTGAAAACTTGAAGGGTTTTTTGTATTGCTAATTTTTTTGGGAAATTATAATTATTAATCAAATGTATTATTGATTCTACCATTGGCTACCACGTTTATAACTAATTTAAACTGTATAACAAGTTAAATTACAACCCTGTGCTCGTTCTTTGGAAGTAGTAGCAACGTGTCGGTCGTTTAGTAAAATTTTTCTTTGTCGATGTATAAGTGATATTTGTAAATTTAAACAGTGGTTGATCCGAGCGAAATACATTAAATGAAATTCGCTTCAATATATATATAATAATTTATGAACATCATTGTCCTAAAATTAGGCTAAGCTAATTTCCATGGTCCGGTTTGTAGTGAAACATTAGACCGATGCCCCAAAAGTAACACAATGCCATTTTTGTTGAGATGTAGAACAAAATATTATTCTACTTTAAGCAATTTCGCTTGCGAGCCTGTTGGCAAACTTGAGCTCCTGCTTTGTTGTTTCCAGCCGCCGGATACATTAATTATTCTAAACATATAAACGTCAGAAACATTCAAAAATATGTTGCTGTTTTATCAGTGGCCCCGAATCACTGTAACTGAACCCACAACTAGACCCTCCCATTGTTCGAAAGATATGCTTGTAAATGTCAAAGGTTTTACACACAAATGTATATAAAATTTGTTACCACCGGAAACAAATACCAATAAAACACATTTTGACAAGGTAATTTTTAGATGCGCGGTTTCCCTAATAGCGGTAACTCCTTAGAACTGCTGCTGGTTTGTATAATAATTTAAAGTTGATAACGTAATGGTCATTTAAAGATTAACATTTATAGTTGTAAAATTAGCGGGAATGCATGAGTCCATTCTGTCGACTGGCAAATTCCGAACAAGTGCGTGGAATGTTAATATCACGGCATAATCTCGAAACATGTTACCACTAAAAAGTGACATAATTTGTGGGTAAATATTTTTCAGAATTCGGAATTCCCACAGTTTCTGACTATACTTCCAGCAACCGTTGCCGTAAACTGTAATGTTGCATATATTTCTAGCAACATAAATTTGTGGGATTTCATCACATGCCTCCATTCTTTAAATTCGACGTGTCCTTTTAATAGTCCGCTTTTAGGTAGCCTACTATGAAAAGGCGTTTTTGATTTTGACTCGACGTGTTAGAGGTTTTTCGCTACTGTTAGGTGATTATATGACGTTTTCAAACGAAGCTCAGACAGTAGAGTTAGAAAAGCACAAAAAATGCAACCACGTATATAGAATGCAACCAGGCTAAGCCATTAAATTAAATATACATGCGCTAGATTTATAGTAACTTTGTTTGAAATACTTTAGTCTTTGATGACAAGTTCTATACTTTGTTAACGCGATCAATTCTGTAATTTTAATCAATTCCAGCCAACAGTATACCTCAACTGAGCGTCATGTGTGGCATGGCTTGCAAACACGGATCTCCTCCGCATCGCAATAAGATAGTTCGAAAATGAGAAAATATTACGACTGCAAGCAAGTCGAGCTATAAACATTATTTGGAGTTATAATTTTTCGCAAAGCCAGCGTGCTGAGAACTCATTTATAATGCAAATTTCATTCAATGTCTGCTTTGAGCATGTCAATTGGCATCCAACGGAGATAGTTTGCCTTTGTTACTACCGCTCAACTCACTTTGTCGAAATATTATTATACCAACGTAATCCTGATTGCTAGTAGTTATTATGAGCATAATCACGAGCTGTAAATTGAAGGGATGTATTCGGGTTTGAGCATTTTGATAAAATTACAAAAACTCAATGGTGAGGGTCATGAGCCAATTTGATATGTGTATAACATAAACGTGCTAGCTATGAAAACGTGATAGAGGATTGGCAAAACTGGGAGCAGGTGATTTAAATGGCCCCTGCGGGATAAGGAAATTGGCTGGATGTAGTCCATGACTCCACGGAGATTACTCTCCTGGTTGTTCTTTGACTGATTTGTGGTAACAAGCCTTACCTCCAGACAGAAGTTCATTACACCGACATTCCGATTGCCAGGGCAGTATACGTCATGGGTGTCAAAGGTCCGCCGGTATGGGAGGGTTAGGCAAGGGGGATTTTTGAAATTTTTGTGAACTCAAAATTTTTCCCAGTGTTGCTAAAATTTTCCCAATTTTTGTTAATCTGCGATAAAATTTTCCAGATTTCCCCTATGTTTGCCAATTTTGAAACCGTTGCATGAATCTTCGGCGCGCCTTCGGCAAGAGGGGAGGGGTGCCGACACTTCAGAGGTAGTATGTTTAACCTGAGGTAGGGGTCCGACCCTTAGGGTAGTAACCCCCACACCCTTCGACACCAATACTATATGTCTCTTGACAAGCTGTTTTTAAAGTATATCATTCTACAAAGCCCAAGAAACGTTACAAGTAAAGTATTAATTTAAAATGTTCTGGCGAAAACATATTGAGATTAACCATTGGCTTCAACGATATGTCAATTGCGCAATATTAATTAATTAAACGTCTTCTCGTCTGATTTTTCTCGCTAATCTCAAGCTACTGCGTTTTCATATTAATTACTGCATGATTCTGTTGACTAAAAATTATGTGCTTTGGCAATACTTTACTGCTCAATACAATATTAGGAAATATATGTAATAAACATTTTCAAGTACATATAAGTTTTGAATGAACTTATTGCTTTATTAGCACTGATGGTGATTGTGCTGCTACAGTTTTTAATAATCTCCTGCATACAGATTCGGATAATCAGCAGTCTTTGTTGACGTATATAGCGTGAATTCGAAATTTAATCAGCGGAGGTTTTTTGGACACTCAAGCCCCAAGCGTTGTAAGCTGGCTTATTGTACAGCTCTGTCCTCTGGGTCTGATTACCAGAAATAGTCTAATCAATGGGTTCGGAATTATTTGACGATTACGATGCTACATCATTAGTGGTGTCCTATTATATTTACTGAAGAAAGAAACCAACATCTTTGGTGTCCACGTTTTATTAATCTCTTTTTGGTCCTCTCCTTCCTTGAAACAATGTTTTAGCAGTGAGACGTATAGCTATGCTGGCGCTGGCTCACAGGTATACGCGTACGAATTTTTGAGCCGTGGGTGCCCACGAAAATTTCCCACCGATACTTTGGGCGCACATGCGGGCTCAGAGAGATTTTCAGGCTCCGGAATATCGCAACTTGTAGACAACCTATATCAGGGGCTTTGCAAGTTCGTCTTTAATGACTTTAAACTATTGGTCTGCATTTCATTAGCTTCGTAATAGTTGGTCTTCTCACTGGCATACGCTGCCCAGGCTACACGACTAAGAAATTGATCCAAATTCGTCATGAACCTCTGTACCACTAAACTAGCTTAAACAGCAGGTTTTACGCATTAGGATACGTACAATTGGATAATTTCATGTCCCGGGATCTTTGCAATAGCCCCGATTCCACGAATATCTTAGATATCAGGACGGATTAATTGAGCGGAGCGAGGCGAAGCCGAGCGAAGCGTTTTTATTTTCTGTCTGTGACCAAAAAAGTCGATGTGCCTTCATCGCGATGAATCTCCAGAACCACTGAACCGATTTCAAAAACCTTTTTGTTTTATAGCTTAACATCTGAGAATGTGCATCTGATATATGGGGTTTCAAAATTTTGCATAATGAATTAGCTATAAGCTAATTAGTTGCCTGTAATCAGCTAATCAAGGCACTTTTGGTTATTTCTCGCTAAATACTTGGAATAGAATCGTTTTGTTTTGACCAATATAGGGTTTTCGGGGTCAAAAAATGCAAATATGACACTTTTAGACTCATATGATCATTATCTTGCCAATTAATAAACTATGCTAATTGGATTAAATTAGAATTAAGAATTAGAAAGTTGTGTTCAATTTTTAAATAAATGGTAGAGTTTATGTTTCAACAGAACATTATAACAGTATCGAAGCTTGACAGCAGTGAGAGGTTTGAAACATAAAGAAACGTAATCCTGAAAACACTTGCAGAGTGCATCACGAAAAAAAAGTAGTAGCGAGATTACGCCTATTGGCTAATTTAGCTACTTAGTTAGCTAAATGTTAATTACGCCTATAACCTATTAGGCCTGCTGACCAAACATTCGAAATTGGTATCATTGATGTGATTGATGGTGTAACGTTCTGCTTGCTTGCTCGAAATTAATGATCGATCGAATTTTCGATTTTGCATTAAGCAATAATTTGGTTTAATGGTGACGTCATAGTCACTCTACAGTTTTATCATCATCGCATCATACAACCATTTGCTTGCGTTAACAACATAACATTGTCGTCGCCGTTATCGATTCTATACCCCGGGTTTTCGTGTTTGGTGAGTTTAATTATGATGCTAAGAAGTTTGGCAACTTGCCAAATTAATCGACAATTGAGTTTATCACATAGCTAAGATCATGTTTGTCCAGGATGCTTAGCCAAGTAAACAACAACAAAACGAATTGTGTACTAAAATTATGGTGTGTTTAAATTTATATTTGGAACGTTTTAGTTGCACTCAATTCCGACCTTTTGCCGACGATGCTGCAAACACATTACGACCGACATAGTCGCAAGCTATTGCAGGGTGCCAGCTAAGTTCGGACATACAGAAATCCACACACAGCAAAGTATGAATTTACAGAAATTCCAAGATTTTCCCAGAAAAACATGAGTTCACGACATGTAAACAAGTAATGGGAAGTAATGTTACCCAACACATTTTTTCGTGTTTGTCCAGAATGCTTAGCCAATTAAACAAGAACAAAACGTATTGTGTGCTAAGAAATATGGTGTTTAAAATTATTTTTGGAACGTTTTAGTTGCACTTAATTCCGACCCATTTCACGAGTGATAGTCTTCGTCACGCCAAACAGTCCGGCTTTCGCGGCAACGTAGTTTGCTTCACCGAAGTTACCAGTTTTGCCGACGATGCTGCAAACACATTACGACCGACATAGTCGCAAGCTATTGCAGGGTGCAAGCTAAGTTCGGACACTCAGAAATCCACACAGCAAAGTATGAATTTACAGAAATTCCCAGATTTCCCCCAGAAAAAACACGAGTTCAGGCCATGTAAAGAAGTAACGGGAGGTAATTCTACCCAACACATTTTTTCATGTTTGTCCAGAATGCTTAGCCAATTAAACAAGAACAAAACGTATTGTGTGCTAAAAATATGGTGTGTTTAAAATTATTTTTGGAACGTTTTAGTTGCACTTAATTCCGACCCATTTCACGAGTGATAGTCTTGGTCACGCCAAACAGTCCGGCTTTCGCGGCAACGTAGTTTGCTTCACCGAAGTTACCAGTTTTGCCGACGATGCTGCAAACACATTACGACCGACATAGTCGCAAGCTATTGCAGGGTGCAAGCTAAGTTCGGACACTCAGAAATCCACACAGCAAAGTATGAATTTACAGAAATTCCCAGATTTCCCCCAGAAAAAAACACGAGTTCAGGCCATGTAAAGAAGTAACGGGAGGTAATTCTACCCAACACATTTTTTCATGTTTGTCCAGAATGCTTAGCCAATTAAACAAGAACAAAACGTATTGTGTGCTAAAAATATGGTGTGTTTAAAATTATTTTTGGAACGTTTTAGTTGCACTTAATTCCGACCCATTTCACGAGTGATAGTCTTGGTCACGCCAAACAGTCCGGCTTTCGCGGCAACGTAGTTTGCTTCACCGATGTTACCAGTTTTGCCGACCATACTGCAAACACATTACGACCGACATAGTCGCAAGCTATTGCAGGGTGCAAGCTAAGTTCGGACACTCAGAAATCCACACAGCAAAGTATGAATTTACAGAAATTCCCAGATTTCTCCCAGAAAAAACATTAGTTCAGGCCATGTGAACAAGTAACGGGAGGTAATGCTACCCAACACATTTTTTCATGTTTGTCCAGAATGCTTAGCCAATTAAACAAGAACAAAACGTATTGTGTGCTAAGAAATATGGTGTTTAAAATTATTTTTGGAACGTTTTAGTTGCACTTAATTCCGACCCATTTCACGAGTGATAGTCTTCGTCACGCCAAACAGTCCGGCTTTCGCGGCAACGTAGTTTGCTTCACCGATGTTACCAGTTTTGCCGACCATACTGCAAACACATTACGACCGACATAGTCGCAAGCTATTGCAGGGTGCAAGCTAAGTTCGGACACTCAGAAATCCACACAGCAAAGTATGAATTTACAGAAATTCCCAGATTTCTCCCAGAAAAAACATGAGTTCAGGCCATGTGAACAAGTAACGGGAGGTAATGCTACCCAACACATTTTTTCATGTTTGTCCAGAATGCTTAGCCAATTAAACAAGAACAAAACGTATTGTGTGCTAAGAAATATGGTGTTTAAAATTATTTTTGGAACGTTTTAGTTGCACTTAATTCCGACCCATTTCACGAGTGATAGTCTTCGTCACGCCAAACAGTCCGGCTTTCGCGGCAACGTAGTTTGCTTCACCGATGTTACCAGTTTTGCCGACCATACTGCAAACACATTACGACCGACATAGTCGCAAGCTATTGCAGGGTGCAAGCTAAGTTCGGACACTCAGAAATCCACACAGCAAAGTGTGAATTTACAGAAATTCCCAGATTTCTCCCAGAAAAAACATGAGTTCAGGCCATGTGAACAAGTAACGGGAGGTAATTCTACCCAACATATTTTTTCATGTTTGTCCAGAATGCTTAGCCAATTAAACAAGAACAAAACGTATTGTGTGCTAAGAAATATGGTGTTTAAAATTATTTTTGGAACGTTTTAGTTGCACTTAATTCCGACCCATTTCACGAGTGATAGTCTTGGTCACGCCAAACAGTCCGGCTTTCGCGGCAACGTAGTTTGCTTCACCGATGTTACCAGTTTTGCCGACCATACTGCAAACACATTACGACCGACATAGTCGCAAGCTATTGCAGGGTGCAAGCTAAGTTCGGACACTCAGAAATCCACACAGCAAAGTATGAATTTACAGAAATTCCCAGATTTCCCCCAGAAAAAACACGAGTTCAGGCCATGTAAACAAGTAACGGGAGGTAATTCTACCCAACACATTTTTTCATGTTTGTCCAGAATGCTTAGCCAATTAAACAAGAACAAAACGTATTGTGTGCTAAGAAATATGGTGTTTAAAATTATTTTTGGAACGTTTTAGTTGCACTTAATTCCGACCCATTTCACGAGTGATAGTCTTCGTCACGCCAAACAGTCCGGCTTTCGCGGCAACGTAGTTTGCTTCACCGATGTTACCAGTTTTGCCGACCATACTGCAAACACATTACGACCGACATAGTTGCAAGCTATTGCAGGGTGCAAGCTAAGTTCGGACACTCAGAAATCCACACAGCAAAGTATGAATTTACAGAAATTCCCAGATTTCCCCCAGAAAAAACACGAGTTCAGGCCATGTAAACAAGTAACGGGAGGTAATTCTACCCAACACATTTTTTCATGTTTGTCCAGAATGCTTAGCCAATTAAACAAGAACAAAACGTATTGTGTGCTAAAAATATGGTGTGTTTAAAATTATTTTTGGAACGTTTTAGTTGCACTTAATTCCTACCCATTTCACTAGTGCCAGTCTTCGTCAGGCCAAACAAGTCTATAACTATAATCTTTCAATTAATGTGTGTTTGATTTAGCTATAGTAGAAGCAGAAGAATTGCAAGAACTTTTTGCTACCCGAGAAGTAATATGTCGAAAAGATAGAAATCACTACTATATGTGTCTACAAATGCTATATTAAATGTTTAAATTAAATTCTTTAATGTTCATGTTTAGTCGACTGATTAATATATAACTTACGCTCAAAAAAGCTATAGTTGTTTTGACTATTCTCTGTCGTGCGTTTTGTCCGCCTGTGCACTAAGATCTATTGTTTGTGGGAAGATACTCTCACTTAGTACATGTGTTGTGAAGTAAAAGTGAAAGTCCAAGTAAAAGTGGGTACGTTCATAATGGCAACCCCTCGCTCCGCTCAAAAATATGTAGTTCCACTACGACTTGTTTTTAGATAGCGTCTGCTAAAGGAAATGACCATCCAATATTGTAAACGTCATTAAGTAAAACCCTAATTTTGTCATTTCGATGACAGCACCCACGAAATGGACCCTAAACAAAATCTGGAGGTATACCCGTTGCTGGTACCCATTAATCGCAAATACATCCGCTACCCGCGGGCTCAAGATTTGACACCGTACCCGGCATGGACCGAGGGTGCCCGTAGCCGCGCACAGCTAGAGCATGTTTTGCCATTTCGTTGGGCACTTAATTTTTCTTGACTTCAGTTCGCTGATTGGATGCGCGTGCATTGCTTTTTACGAAAATATATATTTGATACAAACGGCAGAGTGCTGCGGATGCAGCCGGGAACACGTAATATAAAGATGGTATATGGCAGCAACTGGAACAATGTTTCATAACTCTGTCTGGTGTAGTTTAAGAAATTTTAGATTCCTTTAACATCATCGTTCCCAAAAGCCCTGCAAAACGTTTCGTACAGTTTAGAGTTTCGCTATCAGGTGTTGTATATTTCTAGGTGGGAGACTAAATGACTTGGTCGATTTGCCTATCATATTCCTTGATCTGTTTGGATGATATTCTGGTGGGATTGTCTGCCATTTGATTTAAGATTATATTGTTAATTTTATATTATATTTTATTGTTAATTATCAATAACCTTAGCTATCTACCTTTGAAATTGAAAAAAATTATAAATATAATGTACTTAAGTTGTGTTTACAATATGTTGTCCTTGATTTGTCATGCGTCAGCATACAATTCCTTTCGATAACTCTGTATATATGTAACGTGCTATCTAGAAAGCTAAACTTATAAGTAGGTTGTAATATATCGAGTGTTTTGAAGATATTTTTGGCT
The DNA here is from genome assembly GCA_030248225.1 of Trileptium ribeirensis. NCBI lineage: Eukaryota > Metazoa > Nematoda > Enoplea > Enoplida > Thoracostomopsidae > Trileptium > Trileptium ribeirensis. The sequence goes on along the minus strand of JASANE010004979.1, from coordinate 630 downwards.
CCATAAAATTTTTCGTTGTTTTTCTTTGTTGGTACCAATTTACATCTTCCATGATGATCATTCAAAGTTTTGCGTGTAAGCCTGAGAGGAAGTCTCACTTAGCCTACTAAATCTAAGCCTGAATCATGTTTTACCAAAGGTCGGTGTAAACCAAACATCATTTATAGTGAGTGCAAATATTGCAAGACAACAGCTTAGACCTAAGCAAAAATATGCGCAGCTACAAGCTGATTATATAGTAGTGTTCGACATTAATAATAATAATACGTATATATATATATGTGTAATAACCGGTGACGCAGCTGCATGGCGCAACTTCCTAACACCATGCCCATACGACCCCGGCTATCGTAACCTCAAGGGTGGACCGTGAATACTATATTTTGAGCCTATTCTTGGTCAGACCCAAGAAGCTACGGAGCTTAGCAGGCCGCAGGCGCGCTTCACGGGGTGTGTTCGGACCCCGCCCGAAGGGTTGCGTACGTGTCTAGTATCAGGTATGATTTCTGAGGTCCCCCAGGGAGGCTAGCACCGACACCTGCTCGCAGGTCATGGAGCTTGGCCGCTATTCCCTATCTTAGACTCATCGGAAGTTGTTAAATTCTATTTTGGCGTAGTGAGTTTTGAAGT
>JASANE010004978.1:0-29165 GCA_030248225.1 Trileptium ribeirensis | reverse complement strand
CACAACCGGCAGCCGGGTCCTTTCTTGGGCTGAACCAAATCCATTATGGAGGTACGTGCTGGGGATGTACTATATATATGTCGTTGTAACAATAATAATATTGTATGCATATGTACGACGTTTAGAATGGGAAAAAAATTTAAATAGGTCAAGCAAGACACATTTTTGAAACACTACAACGAAACAGGAATAAAACTTAAACTCAAATATTATAAACCATAAGGGAAAACTGCCAAAAATGCCGAATAATAAGGGAGAAGGGACGTGTTTTTGGTGATAACCAAACAAGTTGAACGTCCTTCTACCCTCGTTTTAGCGAAATTTCTAACAAAATTTTGGAAAGGCCCAAGAGTGCTAATTTTGTCAAATTTCATGCCCAAACGGGCCAATTTTTTCAAATTGCGTGTTAGTTTTACTTAATTCACACCAAGGGCTGTACATCACATGAGATTAATCATGCAAAATTTTCACTTCTTTCTCATATCTCAACAAATCGAACTTTCTACCATAAGTAAGGAGTCTATAAAATCCAAAAATTATTAAGAGATGTAACAGCCCGAGATTTTCAGGATTCTAACTGGATATAAAAGAAGGAGAAAATATACAAATTTAGGTCAGAACAAGGGGTAAAACGTCATGGGATGGGCGATCGGATACTGGTGGAGCGTGACTGGAGCATTGTATTGTGTACCATTCGACGTTTCGTTGTTATAAAAATAAAAATGTATTATGATTATAATCTACCGTGTCGTCACGCTCCACCCGCCCGAGGTGCACGGGTTGATTTTGGCACCAAAATGGAGTACTTGTGATCTCAAGTATTGTATCCGGTCGACCCTAAGTGAATTCAATAATGTCATATGTGTGTAACATGAAATGTTATATTATTGTATGTTATATGGTAAAAGAATGTAGCGCCGCGTGTCCGGATGGGTTTGAGCATTACGCAAAATTTTTATCTAAAATCCGAACGGGGAGGGTTTTTGTTTCAGCTCGGATCTCGAGGACCCATCGTGGCATGCGGTTGCGGAATAATTAAACCAATAAGTAAAGTGAGCAATCAAATTTTAGAGGCAGAAAAGCGATGGAACTCAACTAAAGCGTTCATTTTGTAAGGCCTACTTAAAAGCAAAATTTTACTAGTTTTTGGACATCTAAGGCCAAGTAGGCTTATCACATCGTTAATAGGGTTCCCTAAGGCTTCAAAATTTCGCGGTCGGGCCAAGTTGGCCCTTACCGGTAAGTACTTAGGGTCCCCTAGGTGTGCGTTTAAACACCCATTTTTCAAAGTCTCCGAGCTCAACCAAAATTACCAAAACTCCCCAATTTTTCAAGCTCAACACCTCCAAAGTATCTTACCCTAACTGTCTAATCGAAAACCGGGGTCACCTAACTTAACCGGTCCGAGCAGGACCCAAATAACCCTCCCGGAACACCAAAACTTTCTGCCTTAGTCTCACAAAACGGCCTCTAGCAGGCCACCTATAGGAGACACGTTAAATTTGACATTTTCATCAGTAGGCTACCCGCCAGGGCGTGAACCTAGTCCCGCCCCCGGCCGCCTACGACCCCTAGTCAGCCTAAAAAATCTAAATGATCTAAAATGTTCTAATAAACTAAGCGCCCTGGGCGCTGGTATATCACAGCTCGCAGAAAACCTCGCGCCTGCCAGCGCGAGGTTTAGTTGTTTACATTGTCCGGCACATAGCTTGTCGCGCCCACTCTACAAGCGGTTACGAACAAGCTTGCGACAGCCGACTAGCGGCGACTTATACACAGATGGGCAGCAGATTGTGTTGGTCTGTAAGCTGTATTTAAACTTGGCAATGTGTTTTGTGTAAATATATGCGTGCCAACCGTTGTATTTGTTTGCAGCTTTTACATATGGTTCTTTGCAGATTATTCGCAGATTTTAAATTTTCGAATTGGAAAATGGGAACCGGGCCAAGGAACTAAGGAGGCCCAGTTTCAGTGATGTGAAAGGGGTAAGGAACGAGGAACACACGGGGAAGGGGGAACGACATAGGGACACGGGAGAGGTAAGGCGTTGAAGCAAAGTGTTCTTAGGAATAAAAATTTAGTAGCGTGTTGACCTGGAGGCAGCCGCTAAGGCAGATAAGAATTGAGCATAAGTACAAGTTAGCGCTAGGCTCCCCCATCAAAATTCGAGCATTTGGACCCTGAGCATTTCGTTTAACGAGTCCACGATTAAGTTGTTTCAAAACTAGTCTTCCAGGCCGTTTAGACACGGTAGAAGACTTTCATAATTTACAGCAAACAGTTTAGGACACCGCCACAAATTGGCATTATAAAACATTTCTAAATTTTCAAACGACCTCCAAAAGACCGTGGAGCTTCTTTTGACTCGCGCTCCACCCGCGCTCGCTTTCAAAGTAGCAGCTTGAATTGAGACTAAGTCATAGGAAAATTTATGAGAACAACTCCAGGTCACACGCCTTAAAGACCCACTTGTTGGGCAATAAGGAATCCTCCAACCCCCGGACGGACGTAGTCATTTGCACGCAAAGAGCATTTGAAAAGGTAAAGATCGGAACCCCTGACGCTAGTTTTGAAGTTCGAGATCCTGCCCTGAGCGTTGTTTTATCTGTTAAAATTTTAATCTACTAGCCTCAAAACGGACGGGTCTCAGGCCGTTTAGACACGGTAGAGCACTCCGTCACGCAATTGTAATGATGGAATAACTATCGATGGGTCGATGCGGCTGCTCCATACGGAGTGCGTATCGGGACCTCTCGTGCGTTAATTTCCCCCCACTTCTCACGGTTTTGGCAAATCTACTATTCCAACCATACAGGGATATCCGACGTGTTTTCAAACTTAAAATCACCACTGCTTTCTTTTGGTTCTCAAACTAAACATTTCGCCGAGAGCGCGGCAGCGCGCGCCCTATTCATGCTTGCAAATGACTGCGGACCTCCAATTAAATCAAAGCACTCGGAGGAGCGCCTCACCAAATTAGGAAACGAGACGGAGTCAGCTGCAACGCATGGCTGAGTAAAATTTTAAACAAACTCTCGTGCTCGCACCCGTTAGCCGAGCGACGGCCCTGAGGAGAACACAAAGTAATTGTCTCCCCAGATTTTTTCTGTGAAGGAAAATTTGTAGGCGCGGACCCATAACCCGTTTAGACACGGTGGGTTTCGATATAGCGCCCCGTTTTCATGTCAAGTTATAAATTCAAAACCTTTACATGGCAACCAACATTCGGAAGACGCGGCAGCGCCTTCCCCCTTTTGACGAAGACCCGCATTTTCACTCCGACCCCGGTGCAAGCAACTTTGGATCACAAACTTTTATTGCGAGTAGCCTGCAGCTGACATCCGGGCTCAGAGAAAAGGTCGCTACCGGCAGGGAGCGGAGAACAAGGAGAACAGTGCATCAAGAGGATGTTAAGCGATGATAGCCCAGGGCATATTAATAGATACCGTCGACGAGCGGTCGGTGAAAGAAATTTACCGAAGTACACTGCCTAGAGGACAGCGAGCTCCACCGGTAAAGGTAAGGGAAAACTGAATCGATTTTTTTACTCATTCCCTCGTAGCGCCAAACAAGGGATTCACATCACCAGCTTAGTATATAACAGGGTGCCCTGCGAGGCACCCGCACACTTTTTGTTGTACAAAGTTTCTGTTTGTTATTCGAGTGTAATAACGTGCAATTATATCAATAAAGTGTTCGAGTGTTGAATTCACGTATAGCGACACGTTTTACTAGTATTAGCCTTGGAGGTTTCGAAAACAATCTTTCAGGATTACCACTTAACTCATTAGGTTCGGCTGTTCCTAGGCCCGGTGAAATTTATCTAAGTTGGCTAGAAACCCTCACGGACCATTCAGTTCCGAAATTCATAGTTAGACTCGTTCAGTAGTTGGTGCACGGCTTTATCCAAATTTTATTCTCGTTAGATAAGGGCCCTGGGGATTGGTCTCCAGGTGTTCCCTCGTGCTACCAGTACAGCAGGAAACTTCTTAGCCAACCAAATTTATTGTTGGATCTAGGCTCTCGTGTGCTAGACTAGGACAAGGAATCTCATCTCCATTTAGGGTTTAAAGGGAATTGAGGGAAAGGCGAGTCAGCCTTATTACCTGCGAGCAGGCTTAAGGGTTGACTCTAAGTCAGGGGGACCTCCATACCACTAGACATGTGGGCCAATATAGGGGCCAGGCCGTACACCCTGGTTAACCCGCCGGCAGCCTACTAAGCTAAGCGGTTCCCTTAGGCCATCTAGCAGATCACCGGGGAGTCGTGGAAGCCGGGGTTGTCCGGGCACCACGCCAAAAAAAATTGGTGGTGCAGCTGGGATCCCTTAGGGCCAGAACTGGTCCTAGTACATATTATTCAAGACACACGTCAACATAAAATATAATTTGCCAGCGGAAAATAAGCCCTTAAATTTTACATGGGCCACAAATGTTATAAATTGCATGTTTCTGATAAAATTATGTCTTTGGTAACCTTACCATGTTATGTTATAAATAAATTTGCCAATATATATACTGTTAGAACTTAGGTAGTAATAAACGATATATGGGTTACTTGTGATTATAAAAGCGATCCATACAAGGGTTTTCGTATAGACCATCTAACCTTTAATTGTAGACGTTCCACACAGACTGTGATGATCATAGTATTGTACTGGCTTTAGCTGTAAATTTGAGTGAAAGTAGTTAAAATTGAAATTTTTCAAACTGAGCCGCATTTGGGGTATTATATAGATACGTATAGTAAAACGTAATGTTGGCCGACTAGTCTCTGGCTTAAGTTATAGGCTCAGCTGAACGCGTCGTGACAAACGCACAGTCCGGCACAACAGTAGATGACAAACGCATAGCCTATCTAGGCTATTCAAAATAGTCAAGCTGGACTGTCTGCGTGACATAGTAGCTAGCCCATTTGAACGCGTGACATTAGGACCATGTGCATGCATATTGCAAATGATGCACTACAATAAAGCACACAATTCAGTCTGGTGAATTTTGTAAAATGACGGCAAAATAGTCTTGAAACAACCGCTCGGAAAAATTGCAAAACACTACTTTACTTCAATAAAAATTTGATAGTAGAGAGAAAACATGTTACATTTAATAAACGAACGAAACACTCATTGTTGCTTTATATTTACGCTACATCAGACGTTTTCGGCAAAAATAAGACTTGTCTACACATTGGCCAAGGTAACATTGATGCGCGTTAAGTGTGACGCAAGCCATGCCGTTCCGCATGAACTAAGCATAAGCCTTAGCCTAGATCCTTATGATACATACACTAAGCTTAAACTCTAAAGTGTTCTTTTTTCCAACAATACAACGTAACGCCACATTGGATGGACTACAGAGTCTTCATTACATATTTTTTCGAGACTTCTATAAGCTCATATTCGTATTTTTCCATTTTCCCGTATTTTGCTATTTTTGCAACAATTTTCTCCAATTTCTATCAATTTGCGCTAATTTTACCAAATTTCACAGTTTTCACATTGCCTTCGGGGTGCGGGGAGAGTGGGGGCCTTTTATGCGGTAACGCCACATATGCACACCTATCATTTACTGTTATATCCGTGCTAGGGCATTTAGATTCCTAGTAGTATTCGCCAACTGAACTATAAGAATATATGAACGAGGATATTTATATGAATATCCTTGGAATGCTGCTCAAATTTTAAAAGTGCTTAACTCTATATATAATGCTGGCTTGCATGCGGAGTAACAAATTTGCACGGCGGCTACTGTTCGATTGAATGCTGGCTATTTCGGCCACAAACTTAGGTTAAACAAACAAAACACAATTCGGTTTTAAATATACTAAACTCATATGTATTAATTTTCGGCTTTAACTAAACATTAGCCTTTCGCATAATTAAACTTTTGGTATTTTGTACTTTGGGTTTGTTCTAAATTTTTAACGTTTTATAGTGACTTAATTCCGTTTATCCTGTAACTTTCTGATCCCTTTATCAAGCTTCTTTTTTAACCATTTAACTTGTATCAGCGTGTCGACTCGAATGACAAAAACACAAACCGATATAAATTAAAAATTTTAATATTTAAAAAATTTAAATTTCCATTTGTGGTTTTCATCGGATATATGAAGTACGTCGTCACTAGTACTTTAGCTGCATTTTTGAATTTCTTCATACATATAGGGTGCGCTGTCGCTATAACTTTAGCTACGCTCGTTTGCGGAAAGCCAATGGACTCGAACTAGCGCGCAGCTTAGTAAAAGCCTGTTAAGTTTAGCAGCATTGCGACGATCCAGCGACCGTGTATATATACATATTTCTCGTAAATATGCATGTTTATATATAATCAGGAATTTATATATAATACATATAAATATATATTTACTTTCAATCGCTCGTGAAGATCTGCACTGGCAAGCCATCATAAGTGAAGACCCAGGCTGGCCGAAGGCCAGTGAGTGTGAAACAGTCAGTGGACCGAAGGCCCGGCCCACACTGAATCAACGCCAGTAGTTGCAAACTAGCGCGAAGCGGGCCGAAGGCCATAGGCCTGGTTTCATACTAGTGTATTCAAATATATTTCGTTGTCGGGTTTTCATATGAAATATGTACTACAGAAATACAGTGTTTCGACATAAACGTATAGTTAATTTGGCAACCGTTCTCTCAAACTGATAATAATACATTGACACGGCAATAATAAAACATTGAGACGTTGGAAATATACAATACAATATAAATACATATAGAGATATACAATATAAATACATATATCACAGGCATTCAACAGAAAAGTATATACATATACAAATTACCCCTTAAATTAATTTCAAAATGAGAAGTCTGGTTGCATGAGAGCATAAACCGTTTTATTGAGGTTTTATTGAGGTATAATAATATTCATAACTTAAGGTAGCACAATATATTACTTCCATACACTTTGTTAGTTTCGGCCGGACATTATTGTACCCAGACAGTATATACCTTTGGTTTAGGCATTTTAATTGATGCATGATTCAGAACGACTATAGAATTTCGATTGTCAGAATTTGGTTGCAGTATTAAAACTATTATAAAGCTGAATAATAAACAGTTTCATAATTAAATAATATATATTTAGCGGAGACTGCGCTATCCTTGAAAGAATTCCTGTTTTTTCAAGATACTAATGCTTCACGATAAACTATCTTGGAAAAATCAGCAAAAGTTAGAAACATTTATGCACCTTCAATTAGCTAAATAACGCAATTTTCATCCTTAATGGTGGAATCGCAAGACATCTTAATATAGGCTATATACTATTGCAAGTCAAAAATGTTGACAGTCCCAATCGGATATCACAAGAACGAAACTGTTAGCAACGAATGCTGTTAAAATAGATGCTCATTTCATATTTTGCAAACTTCCCCAACTGAAAAGCTGAGTTGGATGATGTTAATATCATTCCAGTAGTTCCTAATTCGACAAAGCCCTGGATGATGGTCTAAACGTATAGTGGTGATAAATTTCAAGCGAAAAAAATAGCACAGAATCATGTTCGTACGGACATACCACTGAAGTCGTATATTTCTACTTTTTTCATGAGATAATAAAATATTTAATTTTAAACTTTGAAATTATTTAACAATTTTAATGAAATGAAAACTAAAACGTCAACCCATACTTAGGGCAACGATATTCCGCTGTAACCCTATTCAAGACGAAGTCACTTGAATAAATTACGATACATAATATCAGACTGTGAAACTGTATATATTAGTATACATTTTGCTTAATAAGACACTAGAGTGGAGATACTTACTCAAAATAATATTTGGAGATTAAATGGCAAATACCACAAAGAGCTCGAAAGTAATATACAACAAAGGTTTTACATCAGAACACCTCATTAATTCAATCGCTATACGTTCAGTCCGTGAAATTCGATTTTTAGTATTTCGAAAACTAAACATAAAATGGTCCTTTTTAATGATAAAATTTTACACGTTTCCTAATGTTTTCTTCTGGGCTCTCCATTCGCTGAAAATTTTGCCAGGGGACATGAATTAGGGGGCCCACCTGGTTCCGAACAGGTGAGCGCCCGACTTTGCTAAGAGAAAACCGCTTAAAATCGTGTCAAACACTGTCAAAACGCTTTTGATGAAGAGAAAAAGCTTTATTGAACCAATATTTTGACAAAAATATACGAAATTTTTGGCTTCAGAACGGAATTTTAGTACAAGTTTTGATCAAATTTTACGTACTTTGTTTCGACCTATTGGAAAAAAATTCCAAGAAGGGGTGAACCGGGGAGCCCAAAATTTTGCCAGGTGTTAGGAACCGGGGCGCCTGTTCTGGACCAGGAGAAACCGAAAAATGGCAACCCCAAACCCCATCCCCCAATTTGGTGAGCCCAGTTATTAACAACTGCCCTTTAATAATAGTAACTATATTTATTTGCGTAATATGCTTCATTCATGTGTACAGTCACGCTCGGAAATAAAAGCAAATCTCTCGTGAATCGTTCGCGAATTAACAGCTGTTCGATTGGATATTAGCGAATTATTCGCGAAAAATTTGCGTTCAATTCTGAGCGTGACTGCACATAGATCACAAGAGTCAGCCGATAATTGATGTTATCTGAACATATCATTATAACGCATGTATTACTAGTCTTACCCCTTTCTCGAACGAATTATTGTGTATTTAGTACACTGTTGAGCAAACTTTTGCCGCTATCGCGGATCGAACCCAGTTCATGTCAGTGAGAGCCATGTACGTTAGAAACTGCGCTATTTGAATATAAAATGTTGAGTGGTTCCCTAAGGGACCTAACAAAGCGAGCGAACAACACGCGTGCAACCTCACGCTGTTCGACAAACTCAGTATGCGCACTGTGTTCCGTCGTACACTGCCACACACGCGATACTGTATGCAGGAAATGGTTAATTAAGCGTGAATCTTAATTTTGTTTAAGGCGCTTGCGCATTGCGATACACAATGCCGATTGGTCAATATAAATTTACGTCTACATATACGTAAATATTGTCCCGATATCGCTTATATTACAAAACTGTAGAAATGAAATAAGTAACGTCATACTGTATAATACTGTTTTCCAGCATATATTTTGAATGTGTTACACACATAGCGTGATTATTATTGAATTCCGCATGCACGAAGGTTGTCCTCACATGGTTCGCTCGCTGGTTGGGCTATGAACGTGTATCAAGATCCAGGGGTGCCCTAATGAATCGCGTGACACTCCAGCTTTGGAATGCCACAGGATCGGCTGCGGAACCCAATTTATGTTTAGTTTACCTATAAATCTAACTGTTCGTCTGAACCTGTTACTCTACATGTGCATTCGGCCCCAGCGCTACCGAAACTGCTATAGCTACTGTCTGCAGAGTGTAATCGGTCTGACCATATGCAAGTTATAAGAATATACAGCAAAGCCTGCATGGTTTTAATCCAAAACAAATCAATAGTCATGTGTTGGTAGAAGGACTTAAGAATGTTGTGTTTATCCTGGTTTCTTACGTTAGACGACGTCTCAAAAATTAGCCAAATCCATCCGTCTAGCTATTACCATAAAGCAGATATTTAAGATATATATAACGGTGGATTTTGGCGCTTTTCCGCCACTTCCACCATTTACAGATCTATGGAATATACTTAATACTGAGCTGTACCAAGTTCCTAGTCTAAAATAATACAAAAATGCATTGTAAATCAGGCAGACAATCGTCTAAACGTACAATAAATCCACATTTTATTTTCATACAACGTACCATAATTCAACTTTTTGGTTTCATTTTGGCTTGAATTGCGGCTCTGCTTTCTCGCTCATTTGTTGACGACGCTATTAGAGTGAAATGAACATACTAGTATTAAACTAGATACTTCTCACGGACCGTTGGATTTATACAATTTTGGGGTCATATTTTCAATAAAACGCCTGTTATATTGTGACTTATGCTTCCACAGAGTTCTGCTGGGTAACATTTGTGAGCCTATAGTCTCGACTTTGGCATATAAATTAATCTTTTGTATTCACATCAATAGAATAAACAACATAGCAAAAACTTCGATCACATTTTCTTAGACCCATGTTAATCTCATATAATAATGTTAGGAGCATAATTTATTTGCTTGCAACAAAAACGAAGCCAATAATGTAAAAATTTAGGCGCCAGCGGTAGTTGAACACGAACCTTCTGGACTGGTAAAACAGTGCAGTGCGCTTCACCAATACGCCACGTTTTAACAAACGTGTCCTGCATTACATTGCGGGTCGTTTGAACTGTGGTGCCAGTTTGCCAAAAAGCTTTCAAACTCTGTAGATATTCTAGTCCTAATAATTTAGAGTGGGTAGACAGTTAGAAAGTAATTAACAGCAATAATTCGGACCAAAATGGTGGAAATCAAGCACGGAATGTTAGCTACCGGAATTTCGGGGTTACAGCCATCAAAATCTTTACAATACCGTTACACTATAATAAAGATGATTTGGATTTACCGTTTCTATTCTAGCCCGTACATCTTTCTATGTAGTTTGTTCAACCACTGAAAAAAATCATAGTAGCAGTTCTTTAGTGTATTCGAACGTTAGAGAAACAATTAATGGTTGCAATTACCTAGGGAAAACAAACGGTAATTAATCTTGTTTTACTACTGTTATCAGAGGATGTTTCTCGCTATAGCAACATAATATTTACAGATTTTTAACATACACGAAAAAAGCTATCAAAAATGTTTAATATGGGATTTGATTCTGAATATACTGAATGTGATCATACATCTTAGACCTTAGGTTAAGAAAGCAGCTTCGAACAATATGCACCATGTACTGGGCGGCTTCTTTTTCAGTAGCAGTTGGGCTGAACCTTGCACGCAGTTGCTGTATTGTACGACCTCGAAAACATGGTAGACCCGTGTCAAGCATTAGTGAGACAAGCGACACAAATGCTTCGCGATATGGCCTAAAATATATGTAGCAAGAGTCTAAGAACGCATAATCAGTAATTATAAATGCTAGTTCGTTAGACGAACTGCGATGAGCAGGCACTCACTACTGAACGGGAAAGAGCACGTTTTACAAAATTCATAACCTGAAAATACAACCAATCAAATAAAGCGATCTTATCGACAACTGGTAGCTTTTCTTATCGCCAAGACCATGTATTCAGAGTGTTGACTGTGTAATTTACAGAGACGTACATATACAGCTATATTGACCATTACAATACCGTACAACCAATATGGTCCGTGTTGCTTGATACGACATATCAGATTACTGTGCTCGCAATGTGCAAATACACAGAGGATACATTACTCCGCAAAATGAGACAAAAACACCCAAAATAGCTGGAACGGTTGCATATTACAAGTTCGGGTTTCATGGACCCATTGAAAACCCCATTTTAACCCAACTCTGCAGCGTAAATACTGACAGTAGCAGCACACTATTTGCAGCTAGATAGAGGATGAAATTGCTTTACAAAACGAGACTGGAGCGTAATTACAATAACAGTAACCATTTGCAGCTAGATGAAGGACAAAATGTCCTACAACATGACATCTATACGTCCACATATTGATCGACCAGTTGTGGAGATTTTATTATTACCATTTTTGTGTATTGTGGGTCCCACGGATTGAAAAAACCTTTTTGACCCCTCTTCAGCGTAAGTAGTGATGATAGCAGCATACCATTTTGTAGCTATCTAGAGAATGAATTGCTCTACAAGATGAAACCAAAACATCCACCGAGAAGTTGTGGAGACATTACTATTTTCGTGTATTTTCGGTCTCACAGAACCAAGTTAAAATCCGTTTTGACCCAAATCCAACGTCCTAAGCGAGTTAAATACAATTTCACAGAGACTTATTTGCTTTACAAACTGAGAACCATTTGACTCAGATATATACACCGGTTGTCCAGTTACAATAATTAACGTAATTTTTTGGGTCCCGAGCCATTTTGGCCCGGTTTTCAGAGGAACATGTTGGAAACCGTATCTGCGCATAACTAAAGAGCACAAATTTTTAAGCGATTTTAAGCTTTCGTATGAGTTATTGCGCGAATCAATCTGCCCAGCCAATGTTGAGTTGTGCGAGTCAGCATAAAAACGCAATAACGGACATTGTAAAATTTCACCACTGTCACGGCTAGTTAGAATTTTTTCGTTTCACTCACTGAGCTCTGAATTCAAAAAGGCATTTATATTACCAATAAATATATAACCAAATTGATACAATCCCAAATTTACTAAAAATATTCTCCTCAAACACAGTATTTTAAAACTAAATATGCAGTCACATTAAGCAAGTTTTCATCATGCCTAGTGAGGCTAACGCGATAGTTCAGAGCAACATTAAAATAGATATAGATATCATTCGAACGCACGTCATAGGATTTGCGCACAGTTACTCTATCGACTAAACTCCACAGCCGACAATCTCTACAATCCGGAACTAAAGCATTAAGCGTATTACTACTCTGATACTATCGTATTAGATATTTCTCACAACAAGGGTGTAAATGCCCTAAAGGATTACTGAAAGTAATATGATAGTATATTGTTTATAGAGTCGAACCCACGAATTTGACCGTTAACTATCGTTGTTTTATACCACTCAGCCACATGTTGACAGTTTCTGCGAAGACTGCTAAACCAAAGACATTGCCATTAGCAATAATATAAGAATGTCGTAAGTATAAAAAGCGTAAGCCAAAAGCATGGAATTACGGGAAAACACATAAATACGATTATTATGGTCAATTATAAGGTAAACAACTGCTGAGTTAGCATATGCACATAAACCACGCTGTGGTAATTAAGTTTACCTGATAGCAAGATAACACTGTACACAAAGTTCCATAAACCACTTGAAAGGTGCTGCATCCATGCGCCCACCCATGATTGCAACCATCTCCTCTGTTAACTTAAAATCAGGTTCGAATCCCAAGTTGCCACCAGGACTGCTTTCGAATAGAAAACCAAAATCTATAAATCACAAAGTGTTATATTTAATAAATGTGGCCTGGAGTAAATTGGTTAAAATAATATTAACGTCACTAGCATTAATGATTAACAAAAAATCTTGTGTAAATTTGAGAACTGAGTTATTTAAAAGGTTTCGATAGTAAAAGGACAGCGCATAGCGGCACTCCAGGTCATGCTTCGATACTTTAGTTACAATTCCGGTAGTCAATGTGCAGTTAAAATCGAAATCGATCGAAACTTCATTTATAAACCAATCGACCGAAATTATTCAAAATTTTACTAATCTGAACTTCATCTAACTGCGTTAAAAACAAAAACGATCGAAACTTTGTTTAATCGAAGTTGTATATATTTCTGACCGTGACGTAAAAGTGCAAATACAAATACACAAACAGGGGCGAAGCCAAGGTGGGGAAAGGGGAATTCCCCCGAAATTTTTTGACCTTAAAAATTACCAATAGTCCCCCCTTAGTAAAAAATTTTCTCAGCTGGACTGCACTTTTTCTGTCGGCGTAGCCTGGAAATTGCTTTTCTTTTTTTCACTTTAAAAATCTAAAATTCGGCCTTGCGGGGCATAAACACACCGGCCGGGAGGAACGAAGCGACATAAGATCTCGGCCTGAGCCAGACCATTCCCCCGCCCGAAATTTTTTCCCTAGCTACGCCCATGTACAAAAAGCTCTAAAATGGAATGTCCGGCATGTTTGTGATACACTTACAAATAGACTATATGGAAATGTCCAGGTTAGCACTTGCCTTAAATTAATTTTAGGTATACTGGCTCTATATTTCAGTTGAATTTATTATTAACTGTATTTTTGTGAACATTTTACGCATATTATTTTGTCAGCAATGTCAAACCGAATATTCCAACCTGAGAACAAAGTTCTGAACATCAGACGATCCATTTGAAATTTTAATGCTTTGTACTATAACTTTCTTCGTTACTGCGTGTTATCAGTATTAGGTATATAGCGTAACAAAAATAGTGATATCTCAGCTCGCTACACCAATGAACATCGAACAAAAATGGGCCTAAATTTACCTGCTTAACGGCGAAAACTCTCGAACAGATAATTAAAAAGACGTGCTAAAGATATCGAACAGATCACAATCAATTTTAGAACAAAATTTGATTTTTTGCATGATCATTAAGCGAAAATGGAACGGAGACAAAGCACTCGTTTCCGGCGAGTACCGATGTTATTAGACAAGGCGTTTGAATGTAAATTTCGAATGCTAACGGGTAACATCGTTCGCTACTACGAAAACTCTTACAGCGTGAACAAGTCCAAATCTAACCTAAATGAAAGAAAACATCGTTATAAACACATAACATAATCATACAGTTCGAAGATTAAGACAAATTTTCGTTGGATCAAACATTTAGATTGAATATTGAAGAAAACCTTGGACCATTGCATCTGATCATAAACTATTGAAAATAACACAAAGACACACCGATGTGAATTATACGGCCTTCCGAGTCAAGCATAATATTTCCGTTATGACGATCTTTAATTTGAATCATAAACGTAAAAACCGAATAGGCAGCCATTGATTTGATAAAATTACGGCGTGCTTCTTGAAAACGCGCAGTCGATTCATCGCCATATTTGGTTAGAAAGTATTCGTACAATCCTAAAATTTAGATAAATTGGTATCAAACGCAGTTACAAAATAAAACTTCCTTAAAATTGCCATGATGCCAAGTCCATTACTTTTTTATCATACGTAGTCAGCAGCTGAGTCTAGCTGCTAGTCAAGTGTACATGCCAAAAACCCAGATGTTAGAACAATGCAGACAGTATTGACTTTTTAAGATAAATTGACCCCTATGTTACTTGAAACAGAAAAAGGCAAAGTGATTCTGTGAATACAACCCGAAATATGAGTTCCCGATATGTGATTCGCACAACTGTAATTATACTTTGTGCTAAAAGCCAGATTGACATATACGTCAACGTGCTGCTCCGTTCTATTAATATTGCACCAAAGATAATATTATGCGAGTGAAAAAATACTCACCAAAGTCGGTTTGTCTACCCAGCTGGTCACGCGTTTTTGTGTCCGGGCAACACTCGATTACACCGCAACCTGGTGCGGTGGCAACAACGCGATATGGATACAGATAAACATCAAGACCCACATAGTTGAAAATATTTTGAAACAATTTCATCACTTGCAAAGCTAGCATGTCCTAGAAAGATAATTACAGCAGTAAGGTGACGTTTGTCTAATCGCCATGATGGTGAATTATGAGTGTTGCATATATTGTACATATTGCTTAGACTAGCATTTTTTCTTTAGTTCAAAATGCGCACAGATCAAAGAATGAATTCTATCTATAACCATTACCCACTAATTCCACTTACTAACTTCTAAAGCGAGGGGAATGGATCGAAAATGTCTGAAGTTCCGAATACGAATTATATAATATCTCCACTTTCGCTGCATTTTTAGGCGTTCCTGCTACGATATATCCTAGCTTGGAGCCAATGAAGACACGCTATCATTAAAACAAATTTGTTCTGCTATGACTATATCAAAGTAATAATCAACTCCGATTAAGAGTCAATCCGCAGAAATTCGGGATATTTTGTGATTGGGTCTGGTTTAAAATCGGAAAAGGTTTAGTATCAAGCGGCAATTTCTGCAAGGAAATTGAAATGTTATTTGTTACAAATACCTCAATGAGTTAAAAACCATCAGTTGTGCAATTAGGCACGCTAATTGTGTTATATAATATCTCCTGTTTCACTGCATTTATAACCATTCTTGCTGTGATATATACTAAGAGCACAGCGTACACAGTTATACATATTGAGCATTAAATTAATTACAAAATGAGCCACTCAATATCAGTCATGTTGATGAATAGTGGAGAACATATGTTGGATTGTTGTGTTCGTAATGTGCAAGAACATAGAAGATAAATACTTTGCAAAATGAGAACTCCGTATAGTTGGACCGATTGCCACTTTCGTGTATTTGGAGTACGGGCACACTGAAAAATTCTTTTTGATCCAACCCTGAAGCGTACATAATGACAACAGCAGCAAACATTTGCAGCTACATAGAGGATGAATAACTCTACAAAATTAGCCTAAAAGAAATATACAGCTTAATCAATTGCGGAGATATTATATTTTGGGATCAAGCTCATACCCAAAGCTGCAGTGTACAAACTGGCAATACAGCATGCATTAGTAGCTATAGAGAGGATGAATCACTCTACGAAATGAAGCCATAATCACCGATACACTTCGAATGGTTATGAAGTTTTTATCATTTTCGTGTATGCTGGGTGTCATGGGCCCGTTTTAGAATCTGTTTATACCTAAATCCTAAGAGATCCGCGTTGCAAAGCTTTATAGGCTTTTACAATGCGGGGACCTGGCATTCATTTTGAAAATTTTTAAATTTTGACCCCCGAGTTCGCCCCATAGTTCAAGCCAGGGGGACACAGTTCATGCCCCATGGCTAACTTCGGTGCCCCCAGTTCCGAGCCATCCCTCCCGGTTCATGCCCGTCACAAAGTTTTCAGGAAATGGAGACGCCAGTTATATACAGTCATAGAGAAGCTTATTTGCACTACAGTACTCGCTACATATGAGAGCTGTTGGTTCGATGCTCGCTCTATAAATGCAAAATTTTGTTCGAGACGTCTTCGAAAATTTGGCGCACATTTTTAAATTTATTAGAAAGCTGTTCGAAAAGTGTTCCAGTATTGTTCAAGAATATATAAATTTTGTTCGATTTCTGTGCGATGTTCGTTCGTCCGAAAGCTTACACTCATTTTTGGCGAGTACTGTACAAGTTTGGCTAGGATATATACACCGATTATCAAGTTACAATAATTAAAGTTATTTTTTTGGTCCTTCGGGACCCGATACGAGCCCTTTTAGCCAGATTTTTTTGCGGAGATGTTAGAATAGGGCTTCGAGCCTACGGTACAAAAAGCAATTTCAAGTTTTTAAATGAGCTATCGCGTGAATCAATCCACCTAGTCAAAGTCGAGTTTATGCGTGTCAGTATAAAAGTCAAAAACGGACAATGTGAAATTTCACCAATATAACGGCTAGTAAGAATTCTTCGCTTAGATCGTTTCAAACACTACACACTCAGAATTCAATTACCAATACATTATTAATAATACGATGACAGTTTAATTACGACTAAACATAACAATACGAAATATGGTCTCAAATATAGCAGTGTTCACGAAAAAAAACGGCGAATTGTGTTTATTGAAAATATTATCAAGCCAATACCGCCACGTGTAAAGATATGTAAACTATAATGCGTGTATTGTCACAGGGCAGTAGCATGCCAATTTCTAAACTCTTTGGTCACACCATTCGAATGTAATTTCCGAAAAACCTTCCGTTCTTTTTCTCGAACATTTCACGAAAAAAACGTCTGACTTCACGAAAAAATACGTTTTCCTATTACTGCTTAAGACACCGCCGAAAATTCGTCTGGATCAACAGTTTTCATAATATAACATTATATTTTGTCCTTATGCAGATAACTCACCAATTTTATAACGATTCACATGTCCTTGCTCGGTAACACCAGTTTATTGTCCTCGGCCAGCTTCCTTCTATCAACCTTGACAGACATTTCGTATGTCTTCCGAATATTGATCAAGTTTGGAACATCCCAGCGACCACTACCGATGTACGTTACGTCCAACGGACCCATTATAACATTCCACAACTTAGTCAAATCCACATCTGGCTCAGGAGGGTCAACTAAAATGTTGTCCCCGCGAACTGTTGGATCCAGGCACGAGAATTCGAAATAATCAACCGGGCCGCTATCGTCAACCAGAAAACGTTTCTGTAATTTGGCAATAAACATAACTGGACCTCTAACATAGGCGTCGTACACAATGCAGTACCATTTCCCAATGATTTCTTTGTCTGAGCTGCATGTTGGCGGGCTGAGGCGTTTCCAAAATTTAATCAAATAAGCCTCACATTGGCGTTCGGGTTTTGGAACAGCCATTGCCGCCTGTGCGCCACCATTGGAGCCATCACTGTCCATAATGTCCTCTGAATCATCATGAGCCATGGAAACACTGCATTTCTTAAACTTGGCACTCCCACTGGATGGACTGCATGGTGGCGCCATCGGTACTTTGACTTTCGTTTTGGATTTTCGAGCAGCTGTCCGAGCTTCAATCTCCTTCCGTTTTTGCAGAAAGCTTGGAGTTGTGATAACTTCGGCCGTTTTGGGACGCTTTATCGGTGCTTTTTCTGAAAATCGACGTCTTATCAGCGTGTCATGAAAATCTTTCTCCATTTCTTCTGGAGTGTGCTTTTGGAAAGACGTGTGGGGCTGACCACTGGATGTGCTTGGAGTTTCGCATGCTGCTGCTCTCACGGACGGAGTTTCAGACGGCTGAGTTCCCAAATCGCTGTTATCTTCTGGAACCCAGTCCTCTACCCACCGCAGGACCCACGCTTTATAACCCGGACCCGGCGGTTCGTGCACGGATCAGGGTCCCGCTTAGGACGTGCTGGAACTGCATGCTTCACCGGCTTGCGCTTAACAGTTGGGCTCTTTGGCGCGGATTTAGTTGGCGTTTTTGGATTATCGGCTGTTTTCTTATTCGGCGACTGCATAACAATTTCGTACTCCTCATGCCATGCTGTCTGGCAATGCGTTCCAAATTAGGTTTGCCCTTTGCTTTAACTTCGGCAAAATATTGGTCCAATGCTAATTCTACAGTTGCCTCATTCCAAGGCTTAGTTACTTTAGTATAATAATAATACTTCTTTTTAGATGCCATGTATGCAAATAATACTTATAAATCTAGAAAAAATGCACATGGAGAGTCGTGAGGATTTTCAGCGGAAAACGTTTTTTTTCGTGAAATAGTTCACAAAAAAAGACGTTTTCACTTGTGAATCGACTAACGTTACTACATCATGCTGAGCTATACGGCACGTCTCGTACGTGTATTTTAGTGGTATATGCGACGACTTATTCACCTACGAACGCCTAGTCATTCGTAGTTGTAAATTCTTGCAGGTGCCTATAGCTTATTTTTTGTCCAATTTTGGACTGAAAATGTATTTTTCGAAAAAATAAAGCCAAAACGTTGAATG
This sequence comes from Trileptium ribeirensis, assembly GCA_030248225.1. Classification (NCBI taxonomy): domain Eukaryota; kingdom Metazoa; phylum Nematoda; class Enoplea; order Enoplida; family Thoracostomopsidae; genus Trileptium; species Trileptium ribeirensis. The sequence goes on along the minus strand of JASANE010004978.1, from coordinate 10,074 downwards.
ATTCAAACGTACGAAATATATGTGGTACAAAAACCAAAAACGTAAGCACCGGGAACATTATAGCCGTTCACATTGCCGTAGACGGACTATAGGTGATAACGGTTTTTTTCGTGAATTTTCGGAAAACGTGTTTTTTAGTGAACATTGCTATACTTCGTAAAACTGTAGACTGGGCAAACTTACAAATCGAAACTAAATGACGACTGAGTAAACTGTCATGTGAAGTAAAGTAGTACATCGAGTTAACGGAGATGGAAATTTAAATAGAGAAAACGAAGTAAGTTCCTGGATGTCGAGACTGAAATTTTGAAATGCATTCAGTCAAAGACTCGTAACAGCAAAACAGAGAAAAATATATCATATTATGTGATATATTACTTGTCGCACGTCGTCGCCCACTTTGAAAATTGCTGCTTGCCAATGTATTTTCTCCTCGACATCACAGCCACCAGGCAGCGAGGCTCGAGTCAAAACTTCTGGACGTCTTTCAATCGCTTGTTCTTTTTTCTCAGCGTCATCTTCTTCATTCAGACTAGATCTATCACAGCCTGCGGTGAATGTCACCTGAACGTTGTGAAACGACACGTTAAAATATAATAATAATTAGCTATGGCACAAGAAATAAGCAAAGGTATACAGTAATAAATTGAAAAATGGATGTACATTATATGCAGACGCAATCACGCACAATGTACACTTTTGTTTATTCTGTAATGTTCAAATTTGAAATAAAGATCTCTTGGATACATCGTTCAATTATTTAGAAATCAACGCTACACTCTTTGGCTATGATACGCCTTTAATGTGCAGGTTATCTTAATGATAAATTGGCTCCGTTAAGTTATTACAGGCAAAAGCGAATTTTAATTTTTCCCAAATCAATAGTATAAAATCTTCGTTTTGAAGACCAATACCGCTATACTGTTCGCTATATGCATATTTTGTGTTATTGTACAAAAGGTGAAAATCGTTTCGAACCGAAAGCAATATTAATTATGTATTTGTTCTCTGTTCGATGTACTCAGCGGTTGCCGAAGTCTTATACAGGGTGTTTCAAAAGTAACTACCCACTGTTTGATGCTAACTATCGGTTGACTGGGCAGAGGTAGCTCGCCAGTTTTTTGTACAATTATAGACAAGTATTATAAGTTTACTTACATTACGAAGAGAGATCTCAGAACAGCTCCGTCTGTGCACCGCCAATCTGAATGCATTTCTCCAGTCCGTATGGTACAGATCGGCAAACTTTGGCGCATAAGTCCACTGGAATTTTAGATAACGCTGATTTTATTCTGTCCATCAATTCTTGAGGGTCCTTCGCCCTACTTCCATAAACATCTTCTTTCAGAAGACCCCAAAGAAAGAAGTCAGGCGGAGTTAAGTCTGGTGACCTAGCTGGCCACTCGATGGCACCTCTGCGGCCGATCCATCGATTCGGGAACCTTTCGTCCAGCCAAGCGCGGACTTCGGTAGCGTAGTGAGCTGGGGCTCCGTCATGCATGAAAACAAGGTCCTCGGTTGCGATTTGCGCGTACACATTCACAGATAAAAGTTCCAAATAGCTGGTTTTATTGACATTTCCGTCAAAAAAGAATGGACCAAAGATGCCTTGTGAACAAATTCCGGCCCAGACGCAGACTCCAGGGGCGTTGACCTCTTTGTTAATCGTGACATATGGATTGTCTTCAGACCAATAAACACAATTATGGCGATTAACATGACCATTGAGCTTGAAAACCGCCTCATCGGTCCACAAAATGCGATCAAGGTCCAACGCACTGCTTTCCACCATGTCCATAAATGTCTCACAAAAGTGGACTCTGCGATCGAAATCATCATCAGAGATAATCCATGGATAAGACGGGGCCGAAAGGGCTTCAAGTTAAGCTCCTTGTAAAGGCGGCAAACGGAAGTATGAGGAATACCCAGCTGGAGGGAATCCCTTCGAGTTTACTTCTGGTGGCTCCTGGATACCGCAGCGCTTAATGCAGCTTTCTGGTCCCCACTTGTGGCAGACTTGCGACGACCCGGCCTCAGCCGTTCCACTACACTGCCAGTGTCCTCGAATCGTGAAATAATATCAGCCATCGTCTTGCGAGTAGGATGTATTGAGTCGAAATGATTTTTCTACTGGCGTGAGGCTTCGGCATAATTTCCGTATTTATAGTAAAGTTTTACAACACAGATGTTTTCAGGCAGAGATCGTCGTGGGGAATCCATGGTATAAACAGTATATATTTATAATAACCTAAAATATTAAAAACAGCGATACACAACCATTGCGAAATATTACGCCAGAAGATATTGATTGACAAAGTGTGGGTAGTTAATTCTGAAACACCCTGTTTTCTGCGTAATGGAAACCTACTGTTTCGACGAAAGTCGACATGATTTAAGTATGAACCGAAATACGTGTGATCTTTCGAAAGAACATAGAACAAAATTTGCTGGTTCAGGAGCAACTCAAACTCTTTTCGAACGAAATAGAGCAGCTTTCTGCAAAATGTAAAAAGGGCGGCAAAAATTTCGAACAAGTCTCGAACAATTCGAACACATTATGAACGAAATTCGGAATTTCTCGAACAAAATCCAGCGAAAATCGAAAGAACCACATTCATTTCTGGGCGAATATTGCATCTATGCAAAAGTACATAATGCGCTAGTAAATTTAATCTGTGCCCACCGATTATCCTATTTTATTATTTTGAAAAAATTGCATTATCGAACTCTACCCTATCCGAGCAAAAATTAGCTATTTTTTGTTCGCAAATATCAAAATTATCTCTGAACGAAATTTTATCGCTTTCGAATTGAAAAGGCCTATGTTCGCGAACAATAAGCGACATACTACAACACCCGTTCTTTTATGCCGCCGCCATTTAATTGAATTTGTTTGCGAACAGAGGCGTATCTTAATTGAAAACCACCAATTGTCATGGAACTGGCACTGATTGATTTCAATCCACAAATTCAGAGTTAGCACTGAATCGAATCCCCGTTCTTAACTGTTAGGGAACAATACTGCCGTACCACGGCAAAAAGCCGTAACTTGCGAAAACATACTTTCGAGATATACGAAATTTTAATTTTTGTAATACTCTGCGTTTGAACAGAATATTGCCGAAACTGTGAACATACGGTATGATAGAGGTGGTGCTAAAAACTTATCAGCAGGTGGTTCTACTTGAATTCTGCATTCCGTGGGGGAGTAGCGCCGTTAAAATCAAGTTACGGCTTTTTACCATGGGTTGCGTTCTTATTTTGTAACCAACTCAACAACGGCAAAATAACGTAACTATAAAAAATAAGTATATAATTGTTATAAATGAACAGTATTATGCTCAATGATCAGTATTATATATTAGAAAAACGCTCAATGATCAGTTTGCAAATTTGAAACTCAATTTCAAGAAATAATGCTACATTTTATTCATCGTCCGCGTCAAAATTATCAACATGATTTGACTCCACTAGGCGAACAGGAAACTCATCCCAGAACAGACGCGCGGCAGGACGTAATTCTTTCTGAATTTTCGCCAAATGCGCCGAGCGTATGCAACGATTTTCGCTGAGAGGTGGAGGTAGCTTCGTAAAATCATGCTACTGGACGACTGCATCGATGACCGAAAAAATTTCTTCAGTATGCGACCTTTTGTAAAAAATATTTGTTGTTCCACGTCTAAACTCTACGACACACATATCCCTTAATAACGGACGATTGACACAGCTACGAAGCCGCCGTTTTGCGATACAGTCTTTCCAGTCGCGAAAGTCACGAAGGGACAATCGTTAAGCCAGTATATTGCTGTCAAAAACTTTACTAACAGCAGTATGAAAATCGTTCATGTCTTCAACGTTCCTCATCTTCTTTAGCTCTATTTCAACGCCATGGTGAAGTGAATCAGCGGACATGAACGTGTGTCCTGCTTCCAGATATTTTAACATGATAGAGTCAACTGTAAGATATTTCGAGTTAGCTGCAGCGATGAGTGTACTAAACAATGTCCAGTTCTTGTTCTGGGCAGCACAGCTGTCCAACCATATAACGATCCGTTTACTTGCGCCGTGAAGTACCAAAAAGTACTAGCAATGTCCTTCGCGTTTCTACTATTGATGCCTTCATGCCATAGCAGAGCAACAGACTTCCGGTCCTCTCGTTTTTGTTCCCCCAATAATGCGAACGTTTCGTTGAAAACGACAACTCTAGGACAAAACATACATGCTTTTATACCTGCCAGCCGTGGCAACATCATTACCTTTTCCAGGTCAGCAGAAATGAACAGTTCATGAGCGGTTGTTTCGCGATTCACATCCTGCTGATACGCATTTCTAGCAGCCTTCGCAGAAGATAAATGGACTGCTATTTCGGTGCACTTTTCACAGTCGCCATGGTTGCCGTTACACTCTTTCATATGTACCTTGTGTAGTACACAACGTTCACATTCTTCGCTTCCTAATTGCACGAAGCCAATGTTCAACCCTGTAACTTTTTGTCGGTACAGCTCAAGACTTATTTTTCCGTGATTTTAACAGTAGTTTTTGTGCATTTCAGTAATATTAACGTCGGTAGGAAGGTACCGTCTATATGGTGCGTGCTCGAGGCGATAGTGCGAAACGGAAGGATGAAAAGATTCAATATGAGCAACTATTGGAATTTCATCAATCTTATTTGATGGTGGATGGCGTCCCCGTCTGTCTTGCTTTGGCGGGTCATGAGGATTTCCAGATGTCGCGCGCAAAACCATACTATCGTTGTTGCGTTTGAAATCTAAGGTCGTTAGAAAAAATGTTTTGCAAACTCTAGTTTGAGCACCGTTTGACGCTTTGAAATAGTACTTTAGAGTATCTTGCCTAATTCGTCTGCTCGTGGATCCGGCTGTCGTTGACGCCTGTTTTTGAACCCTGTCGACATTATGTCGTAGCCAGATTTGTTGCTGGGTATGGGGAGGGGCCAGAACTGCTTAATATTTTCCCTTTCGCGATTATTAATGGATGCGCTGCATTTCAGACGGCATTGGTTGCACGTATCAACAATGTGATGCTTGGCTGCGGCGTGTTGCACTTTTTCCTGCTCCGTGCGTGGCCGTTTCGGGTTAACATGGTCAACAACGCTTTGTAGAACGTGCTGCATAGTTGCTAACACTTCATCTGAAATGGCAACACTTGTGGGCGTCGCACTATCTGCTGACTTTATCTTCGTCACCTTCAAAGCTTCAGTTTTAACAGATTTTTCATGCTTACAACGCGGCTCATGAAGTTTAATACACGAGTCAGATAATCGCCGATCGCACCACTTACAAGTTGCATCTGACTCGCTGTTACAGAGGTAACAAATGTCTATACTGCTATAGGATTGGTAATTGCTGTCATAGCTACCGAGTTATTCGGAGCTATCTGAAATTGTTTCGGCGCATCGAAATTTGCTAGAAGTTCCTTGCTTATCACGATTAAGTTCTCACATCGATAGCAAATTTACATGTGAACGCTTTAAAGATACCGGATTTCTGAGTTGCACTAAAGGTTTGTCGTCACTGCTGAGATCGTCGCTTTCGGATTCAAAATGTTGCGTAGCCTCTTTAATGCGACCTGTCCACTCAAATTTGCACCATCGGATGCGAACGCTACCGCGAAGTTCAGTCTTGGGCGCCAGCGATTCAATTGCAGCAATATCGACAAAGTGCTGGGCTCCTTGTGAAGTGTCATCCCATTCAACCAATATGCAGTATTTTCCATCACTTTTATCTTCAATCCAGTTTTTATTTACGTTAGAAATGCCATTCCGCAACGCACTTCGTCCACTCATTATTATTAGCAATATTAGTGACCTCGATGAAAAAATCAAACAATTCTAATACTAATATCTATATAATGAATATCTGAAATTAAAACAGCTTCAGTATAGAAAGCCGTAACTCCCTTATACGGGTTGATGCTACAAAGGCAGAAAAGCGTATCTTTCCAAGTTACGGCTTTTTGCCATAGCAATAATAGATACCAGCACGCAGTAAAGTTACGCTTTTCTGCCTTGGTTGCCACATTACATAAACTACAACTACGGCTTTTCTCCGAAAATTGTTTTCGCTCTAAGTTAGCCAATATTCAAGATACGGCTTTCTGCCCCAGACCATTTGACGCGAAATTTCAAGAACTATAAGGTAGCTTCGTCAACTCGTTTATGCCAAAATATAAAGTTACGGCTTTTTGCCATGAGACGGCAGAACAGATGTGGATTCGACATCGATTTTTACAAAATAGGATAGTTAGTGGGCGTAGGTTAAGTCTAGTCGCACAAAACTTTCGAATATAGTAGCTTTATAACATGATGTCGACGGGACAGGTCAGTCGATAAAGCGCTTGCTCGCGGATCCAAAGGAGGTTCGAATCCCACCATTACACGAAATTTCAGCGGCTGTTTCTCACATTCCTTTGTCTGCAAGCTCCTATCGCTAGGCCCAAATCCAAAATATGTCAAGTAACATGGAGACCGTACGGGAAGGTCGGATTCTACAGCCGCTTTGTCGAATCCACAAACGAAAACCCTGAACCCCACCCGTGCCTAACTGCACACTTCTGCTATAAATGAAATATACTTAATTGTGCAAAAAATATACATAGTATATAAAACTGGGCATTCCATTCGCTGAAAATTTTGTCAGGCGGCATGAACCAGGGTGCCGCCTGGTTCCGAACCGGGGCGCCCGATTTAGCCAGGGGCATTTTGCCAAAAAAAATGGTTAAAAATCGTGTCAGAAACACTGCCAAAATGCTTTTGATGGAGTGAAAAAGCAATGTTGAAGCAAATTTTGGCAAAATCGGAATGGCTTCAGAACAGAGTTTCAGTACAAATTGATCAAATTTTATATACTTTGGACCGATTGAAAATAAATTTCCAAGAGGCAATGAACCGGGGGGGGGAGCCCAAAATTTTGCCAGAGGGCACAAACCGGGGGACATCTGTTTTGAACCAGGGGAACCGAACCAATTTGGAGAGCCTAGTAAAAAATATAAGTCATTGGTAAGCCACAGTGAAAGACGGGGAATGTCGAATATAGCAGCTTTGCACCCGCTGCAATGTCGAGTAGTGATAGTTCAGTCGGTACAGCGCCTCCTTGCGGAAGGTCCACTTCCAAAATAATGTAATCTAACAAAAATTTATGTCATATTTGCCGCATACATGCTGCACAAAATTAGCAGCGGTACATAAGTACTCAGTAGAGTAGCAAATACGCATATTTGTTTAATTTATTGTTTTCGCCAACTTCTTGAGTCAATATCACTAAATACTGAAAAACCGTGTTGCTGGAAACTGAAGAACTGAAACAAAAATAGCACGGCAAATATATCTTAAACATGAAATGACAGCGGAAAAATTACAAAGATAAAGGATAACACACGAATTGTATGTACAAAAACAAACCAACCTCGGAATACCCATTAATCTGGGCATCTGCAGGATTGACTAGCGCCGACGTAGAACCTAGATCCACATCAACTGTAGCAGAGCGACTTGTCATACCCAAATTTTCGAGTTCACTTACACCACAACGGAATACTTTAAAACGGGCAAGAAATGGCGCTTTTGCTGCGCTGAAACACTTATAACATGTATTTTCTCGAAGTTAATCGGTTAAGTTGTTCCCGAGGTATGGCCGATCATACATACAGAATGAATTTAAAAATTACACCCCTGCAACACACAATCTCCATTACACTCTGATAATTCCGATATGGGCACGATGTAACAGACGGCCGACAACGTAATGTTAACTTAACCACTCGCCAATAATTTATTATCAAAGTTAGTTTTCAGAATTGGTCGCTTTTCGACTAAAAATTAAATTTCAGATATATTCTTTTATGCAGAGAGATTTCAAGAAGAATATAAACATTCATATAATTCAAAATTTTATAAAAAGGACATCTTTAAAAACATAACATAACCGTAACTAGTCTATAAAATTTTTCAAATAGCATAAGATTTTGGCCCGAAATATATTATTGTAAACCCCTAGGGCCCATCCTAACTAGTATATCGCAAGCGATGTTGAAAAATGAGACCATGTATAGATATTAATATACTTCCCTTCTTGCCTTGTAGGTTATTAAAAATACCAAATCTGGACGATTTTTGATAAAGTAATTTAGCAATTTTAGCCTCTGCACCATTCTGTAGATTAATAACATATTCAAGGTAGGATTAGCACAATGAATAAACGTGCTTAACGAGTTAAATAACCCTAGAATCATATCCGCCATGTCAAAAGGCAAGATATTCCTCAGTTATAATTTTAAAAATTTCACTTGTGTATACATATTGCTGCGCATGGTGGGTTTCAACAACTACAGTTTGAGAATCTCCGTAGACACAGATACTTAGGTACAACAGATTTTCCAAGACAACGACAATACTGATATTACGTTAACGTTGACAATAGTGACAGACATTTATAAGAGCTTAGTACACCATTAGGCACTTCCAGCTAAATTCTACTGGTCTGTCCACGGTGGTGAGGGCCACCCCCACACTTTCCAAATCCCCCATGTTCGTGAGATTCCCTCCCCCATGTCCACCCCTTCCACTCGGCCGATCCCCCCATGTTCAACTAAATATGTGTGAAAATTTATCTTTTTTGCTTGCAAATTGTTTTTATACATTAATTACCACTATTTATAATGCTAAAACATCTTTTTAACTTAAAAATACATTCACTGTAGTTAATCGACATGAAAATATGGCAATATTTAGTATTTATAGCAAAGTTTATACCCCCACTTTGAAATTTTCCCCCAGAATGAACATGGGGCCCTCGAATTCCCCCATTTTTTGGAAAGCTGTGGACAGACCACCACTACATCGCTATAAAAATAATATGACATAATTTGAGATACGCGCACTTTAAAATAGCACTACTCACTACTGCTTCTGAAAATCAAATCCCATGGCCACACACTATCTAGTTCCAGTTCATGCGTCCCATAATTCCTATTTTGCTTTCGAAGCGACAATCAAAATTCGAGGCTATTTCTGTGTTTACAGATTAAATTAACACTGGTCGAAATTACGTTGTTATATATGCTCAGCCGTAGTATTTACTCGGGCATGTGCTAAACCTACTAAGCGGGCGTGAACGTTTGCGCGTACGTGTAACCGCAACTGAATGCATGATATTTCAGAGCATACGGGAGTACGTGTAAAAAGTTAGTTCGTGAGAGTAGCATCAATGGAGTAACACAGCCGTATACAATAATGATGAAGTAGTTCGACGTATTCAACCCATACTTCGTATTGTCACATCCTACATCATAGCATGCAGCCGTAATTTGTAAAGCTAGGGAACAAAATAATGCAAACCCTAATCCTTCAGCGAAGCACACTGTTACAATATCAAACTGATTGTGACTGAATATGCGTTACAAAAGCAAGCCGTACCTTTGCATTGGTGTTGCAGACGAATAATCAATATCGATAACTATAGCTTCTGGATTTGACGGTAAATAGCAACCTCCTTGCACTGAAAAAACCGCATATTTATAAAAAATATGCGAGGAAGGATATAAGCTGAGAGGATGGAGTCCTGATACTTTACGAAATCCTACGCCGTTAAATATTATAACACCCGCTCTTTCCGATTTTCAACCATTTGAGTGACGCACTCTTCCTATGGCCTTTACGCCCACCCTGGCTTCAGCGTAATGTAAAACGTTGCTCGTATTAATTTAGAGACAGCAATCTAATAGAAAAGTTACATAATTCCAGTTTAGTACAGTTGCAGACAAAAGTAAGTGCACAAACAACGGACGCAGACGGACGGGGCTACATCTGTCCCGTTTCAGACGAAATCACACCCTTCCGCGTACAGAAAGAGTTTCGTCCGTCCGCATATACGTCCGTCTGCGTAGGCACTTATTTTTGTTCGCGAATGTATCCCAGATGTGATGCTCCAACAGAATTGTTAACAACAACAAAGAGTCGCAGCAAAAATTCTGATATTCGAGATGCATAGTATGGCAGAATAGAATGCAGCTGATACAATAAAGTTCACGATGATGTTTGTTAAATTATGTACAGCATAT
>JASANE010004977.1:0-40805 GCA_030248225.1 Trileptium ribeirensis | reverse complement strand
ATGTTGTATGTCCCGTACCTACTTGGTTCGGTTTGGTGTAAATATACATTATTAGCTTGCTCAGTCTCTTTAAAGTTTGATAAAGGCAATAATACCATCGCAATACATTAAGTTTAATGTAAAAGTTATTTTTAATGCATTTTAAATCCACTATACCTTTATTTCTTCCATCATCTGTTTTACTATATATAAATTTCGAAGCTCAGGTTCCGGTTCCGGATCCGGTTTAAATGAACGGTTCCGGTTGCTGGTTCCGGTTCCGGTTATTCCCTGCTGTGCTCATAAACTCATGAAGAAGAAGCAGGTAGACAATGTCGCAAAAAGGTCCACTTTGAACCCCATATAAATCACAGTTTTGAGATAATCAATCATCGGTCACTATAAAGGTTTTCCATGTTGGTGAATATTTTTGAGGCTATCCATTCAAATCTACATTTGAACAATGTACCGTTTCTGTACGCTGGGGGCCCCTTTAGACGAAGTATGATTTCGTAGCTTTCAATCTAATGCTATAAATCTTTAAATGACGTTATGTGCGATGACAAAGTTTTCCGAAGAAGTGACCCATTTAAGCGTACCAATTACAGATGTACCCTTTTTGAATGCTATCTCACTGGGATACCCGCTTGAGCCATGCCCGATTTAGTGCCCTTCAATAATTAATTTACTTAAATCTCCGATTATAAAGGTTCCCGAGGTTGTTGGCAACGATGAGGTGATTCATTCAACCGTACCAGTGTATAAGTGCACCATGGTCATGGCCGAGCACGCATCCGTCAGACAGCGGTGCAGCATGCCTTTTTAGTTCTGCCCACCCACAATACATTTTAATAATATAATTTACATTATAAAGTATGCATATATAATTGAATTTTTACTTTCATCTGTAACGTAGGTCGTTTAGATAACACTCAGAGAAATGCTATGCCGACGGGAGTTGGTATGGTATGGTGGAGTTGGTTATGCCAACGCACAGAGAGTTGCTATGACGACGAGAGTTGGTTACTATGGCAACACAGAGAGTTGCCATGCCGACGACAGGTGGTATGCATGGTAGAGTTGGTTGCTATTCCGACGAGAGTTTGTAGCTATGCCAACACACAGAGAGTTGCTATGCCAACGACAGGTGGTATAGCATGGTAGAGTTGGTTGCTATGCCAACACACAGAGAGTTGCTATGCCAACGACAGGTGGTATAGCATGGTAGAGTTTGTTGCTATGCCAACGCACAGAGAGTTGCTATGTCGACGACAGGTGGTATGGCATGGTAAAGTTGGTTGCTATACCGACGAGAGTTGGTTGCTATGCCAACGCACAGAGAGTTGTTATGGCGACGACAGGTGGTATGGCATAATAGAGTTGGTTGCTATACCGACGAAAGTTGGTTGCTATGCCAACGCGCAGAGAGTTGTTATGCCGACGACAGGTGGTATGGCATAATAGAGTTGGTTGCTATACCGACGAAAGTTGGTTGCTATGCCAACACACAGAGAGTTGCTATGCCGACCAGAGTTGGTTGCTATGCCAACACACGGAGAGTTGCTATGCTGACGAGAGTTGGTATGGTTTGGTAGAGTTGGATGATATGCCAACATCGACAGAGCTGGCCGCCTCAACATTAATACACATTATCTCTCTCTCTCGGCTACACCACACGTAGCGATAATAATCATTGTCAAAATAATGCACGTTGCTGGTTAAGCGGTTCCCTTTAAAGGTCTATAATGACAACACCGCGACGACCTGGCGCTTGCTGAAAACACAGCGCCGGCAGTTGGGTGGGGCTTTTCCGTTTCAGTCGGCCGCCATAGATGGTTGTACTTTGGACGGGACGGGAAAAAACGCAAAACAAATACAAATTGCCTATTATTTTCTGCTATTTTAGTTTATAACAGAAACCGGTTCCTATGCTACATACTTATGTATTACAACAGTACGTGCCATATCGGGCCTAGTCATTATCAACAATGGAGGCTGTCTGTAATCCGTCGCTCAAGTAGATTTATAAAAAATGGATCGGCCAAAACTACCTCAAAACTCTTTACTTCTAAATTTCCCTGTGCCTCTAAAATAGTCATATTAAATTTCAAAAAGAAATGCAGATTGAAAATCATTCCTCAATATATTTTAATAGGGAGCGAACAGAGTTTCCACTAATAGCGCTAGGGAAAAATCGCGGAAATCCTGGCGGTGTAACTCATAATCCATCTTCAGGTGGATGGATTTGGACAATTTTTCTGTTCGACAGCAAATGTTATAACGAAGTGTCCTTTAGTAAATGGCTATGAGCTCTGACCAAAAAGGCCAAAAATTGTTTTGAAGCTAATTGCGATTTTGTGGTCTGAATACTAATAATGGTTAGGTTGTTTGCAGTAAAGCACGAATATTTAATGTCTTCTCATTGGATTTCAATGCGATTTCAGCCGCCCATGGGCCAAACGCTTATGGGGAGGGGAGGTCATGTTTGGTTCACTTAGAGCATGAATAGTGGTGGCCAGCGCCAAGCTACAAACGAATCCTTGTGTCGGAAGCACCAAATTGTCGCCAGCAACACCGTCAGCCAAACACAGTTGAATAAACGGACATACTTGTACGCAATTGAATTTAATATACTACTAATTACACTAAACCTAGACTTCGAATCCGATGTGTGGAAAATGTAATAGAGTATCTTGATTTTGCAAGCACTGTTTATTTTTCCGTTCTCGAAAACAAAATCCGTTCTTCCGGCAGAGTAAATTCCGCTCTCCATCCCAGTAATACTCCCATTATTCGTTGATATAATTTAATAATCAATAAGATAAGCTCCGCCACAAAAATATTCTCTGATTACAATATTCTCCCGTTGGAAACGATGTTTTAGAGCAACTAGAGCTACTACCGTGCCGCCGTAGAAACCGACTGCTGAGGGAGGCAGCTGCCAAAACAGTGACTCATTTTTAGAGACCAGCCAACAACAAGCTATTATAATACCCCCAGACCACCCACGTGAAAACAGTTTTGTTTCTGCTTACATCGCCGCTTGAAAACAAACAACACCATTCTTCGCTTTTACAAAATAGTAATTTAGCCTTTGTAAACAATACAATCAATCATTGCACAATATCTCCCCAATGGTTTTTATCCTACGCTGACCGCGAAATTAAATTTCGACTACTCGACATAGTGGCCACTAAATTCGATGGTACCAGAGACTCTCGTAAAATGGAAATTGCGCACAATGTTATACACCTGATATTAAATGTCCAAAGAGACAACCTTCACAAAGGCAATGTTTCTCGTCCATCCAGCTATATAGCTCGAGCATGTACGTAGATATTACGATTTTATACATACATTTTAATACATACCTCTACTGAACAGTTTATAAGGCATGAATAACTAACGCTAATCGATAAAAAGTTAGCATATTTATTATTATTGAAGTACTCCGTAGTTATGAATTTGTTAACAATGCCCTTATTTTAGATACATCCAAATGGTTCATAATTTGTAATTTGCAAATAACTATACAGCGAAATATCTTTATCAATAAAATACTATGCATGTAAAACCACAACATAAGGCAATTTCGAGTATTTCACGTTGCTGAGGGCCCGCAGTACATTAAGAAAATCATTGGCTGTAATTTTCAGCACATATTACTGGCTTGTTCTCACAAGCCTGGAAAGAAGGGGTCTTCTTGTTAGATGGAGGCATAGGTGGCGTCGAGAAACTGTCAAATCTTGTGACAACTGCGAAAGTCTTTTCATTTTATCCAGTATACATATAGCAGTGTTAGTTACACGCCTTTCGAATGCGAATTTATTTCGCAAACTGACGGAACCTACCTTGTGGCTGAGAAATTCTGAGAACAGCTCTCGATTTGGTTTCGTGGTGCAAGCTGAATAATGTGTGGTTACTTTCAGCAAGATTTTTCTTCTAGTCATACAGAACTAGTTATTCGTAACCTAATAAAATAACAACGTAGGCGGTAATACGCGAAATTTCTAAAATCACAACAAGAAAATTATACTAGTGCCCAGCTACTCAACTCGTATGCGAAATTCTATAGCCCTAACTACCCATCAACGTACAACAAATTATTAATTCAAAAATTTCACAATTTTGTTGATTTAATTTAGCATTATAGCCTTCTACACCATCTCACAGGGGCAGCCAAACATACTTATAAAACAACGAAACCATCGTATTTAACTGCTAAAATAACTATATATATATATTATATATATGTCTATTCACCCCCAAAAGCAGCAGGAAGGTCATTAATACTTCTTTTAATTTCACCTTATTGGTAAGAGCAGGTTCCGGGAAAAATCGAAGTTCCGAATCCGGTTCATGCTAATTTTGGTTCCGGTTAATCACTGTCATGCATATGTCTAATGGTTGTCGAGATATTATCATTTTCGTGTATATTGGATCTCATGGGCCCATTTTAGAAAAACGTTTTGACACAAATCTTACATCCTGAAAGAACTGTGCAGCACTATATAGTCTTATTTAAGCTTGTTTGCTCTATAAAATGAGCCTAATTTGCTCAGGTGTCTACATCGGTAATCGAGTTATACTATGTAAAGTGATTTTTGGCCCCCGACCACAGTGCCTTTGGCCCATCCGGGAGATGTTATAATCGGGCTTCGTGCCTAACTAAAAGACACCAATAGAGATTTTAAGCTTTTAAATGAGCGCTCAATCGGACCAGCCAAAACTGAGTTATGCGTTTCACCCTAAAAACCCAATAAAGGACATTGTCAAATTTCACCAGCTTAAGAATTGCTTTCCCATCCTCATTTCGCTTCATCACTATCATTTTGACAACATTAATTTCCTTAATGCTTAGCGATTGCAACTTGATTCAACTTCACCACGGCGGCGCTCCCTTGTCATATTCGTCGACTTCAAATGTTCAACCGATACTTCACTGTCCGAAATAATTATTCAGCTGTTGGACAGGTCTACTCCCGGTCATAATAAATTCATTTACTCAAAACTTACCGCTTTTACAAGATGCCGACGTCAACATGGGTCCATGATCTGTAGTTGTTACCCGTTCTCTGTCACTCAGGCATTGATCCAACTTTTTCAACTGGCACTGCACCACCGACAGGCGATCGTACAGCTCAGCCCTGACAGACGGGAATCGTTCGCCAAATTGTGATGTCCACTCGGTAAGTTGCGTGAAGCGACGATGAAGTTTTTGAGCACTCGGTTCGTCTAATTGCTGAGACGAAGACTGATCCTGAAACAAAACAATGGTAACAACCTATTAAAATAACACATATGGATGTTGTGTTGGCTAAAGTGATCATTGGCGGCAGTTATCGTTTTATTACTCAGTACAATAACTATTTTGGCATTCCCAAGCTGACAGCATCGCCAACACCATTGCAAGTTTCGAACAATCCATTTTAAATCGCCTGGCAAAATTTTCATCTAACAGAGAGATTACCTCTTGCAAAGCATCAGCAGGTTATATTAAGGAAAGTAATTGCTGCCCAATCCCTAAGTCAACAGGTAAAGTGCATCATACATGGTAAAGTTTTCCTGAGCATTTCAGAATCAGTGACTAAGAAATGTCCTTCCTGCCCTGTGGGGTAAAACGTAACGCGGAAACTACTGCAATATGTGCCCACTATATGGTTAAACTGAGAATTTGTTTTCATTTGAATCGCCAGGCTTGACCTACCTTCAGTTTTTCTGATTTAAAACGAGTTGGTTTAAATCGGTTTGACCAACGAAGCCGTTTAAATTGACCGTTCTGAATGAGCTTGAACTAAGGTAATTTAAAGCCAAAAATGTTTCAATTCAAACATGTGGTAAGTTTAAGAATATGGCTGCTAATTACTGATTAGATTTTACTAGTCGAACTAAAATAATTCTCGTATTACTGTGGGGTTTTATATTTCATGGCTGAAATTTTGATCACAAATCACAACCGAATATACAACGAATACAGCCCGAATGGAAACTATTTTAACGCTAAATCAATTTGAGCCAATCTCGTTCGGGAATAATTTGACACACCCTCCCGGTGAGCAAGCCCACTTGAATCTGTCCTTTTAGATCCCGAAAACTCAAAACCGACCGTTTCTTTTTGAAATCCACAATAGAATCAGTGTTTCATTTTAACCGCTTTTGCAGGCATACCTGTAGTAGTTCTTGCACAATCCAAGCGGAATACTTTTTATCAATAATTGTTACGAAGATTTATTTTTATTGCTTATCGTACCAGCTATTTACAAAAAGGTCGTAATATGTAACTCTGGCGTCGCATCATAGAATCGCGCCAACATTCGGATGCCTGACCTGGATCGGATGCACAATTATAGAAATTTTGTTCACACCCAATCAGTGTCTTTAAAATATATAACAAGTTAAAAAGGCATATTCTCGAAGAATTTTAATAGTTAGAGTTTTGTTCCAATAACACGAGATGAATTTCTGCGGCGAAACCGTTTCTACTTTTTATCGTACCAATCTCAAAATTCAAAAATTATGAATTTCAAAATATATTGTCCAAGTTAGAGCTGCCTCTATGCGACTGAATATCGTGAAACGTCAGAAAGAATATCGGCATTGCCTTGTTCCTTAATGATAGTAGTAATTTAGATGGTGTAAATCTGCTCAGCTAAACCGTCTAAGCCTTTTAGATTCAATTATCGGAATTTTTTACACTTGAGTTCGCAAATTACAAAAGGTCACGCAGCAACTTGAAGTCCCATCAAGGTTATATTTCTGATCTTAGAGTAATAATAAACTACTCTCGTGCAACTTGATACCAATCAACCTTAAAGGTTGCATCAGAGAATGGCACAACCTTAGTAGAGTAAAACACACCTTAACATGCCCAAACAAAGTTTTGATTACCGACAATAATAATTTGTCCCAATAGCATGCAAATTATGTTCAAATAAAGTTATTTCCAATTTGTATACATCTGAATTTGAAAATTCCAATTTATAGTCAATTCAACGCAAACTGAAAACGATTACTAAAACCCAGGAACTTAATGCACATCGGCGTAGGTCCTTATATTTTTCAAGTCATGCAGTGGCTGCAGAGAAGTAAGCGTAATTACTGGAGTGTATGTCCGACGGTAATGATGGCACTCCACCGTGCCCGAAAAAAAAACTTCTGCTAGCTCGCTAGTCTTACTACGTTGGTAGAACCGCTGGTTTGATCGAAAGGTGATAGTCATTTGTATTCTGCCGCTGTTGCTGCTTAATGATGAATCTGTTCTGCTGTTGCACTTTCAACGTATAAGGAAGAGCTTAAAATTAGACCATGGGTAAAATGAGGCACTGAATCCACCGGTAAGGAGCTATGGGCGGTCAGAGTAGCCATGGAAAGACATTCCTATACGAGCGTCGGGGATTCAGAAACCGTACAATGAAGTTATTGTCATATAGGACAATTTGATCCGCTGAGTAGATTACTGCGGTTAATTTCCGTCTCCGAGCTTCCAGTAGGGAGGTTATAGTGCTATTTCCCTACGTGGCGTGCGGCCATGAGATTTTAGCTAGTTACTATAACGGTTAATTTTGTTACATTGCTTAAATAAATACACAAGTGTACAACCTGACTCTCCCTTGTCATATCGATAATGTCATGATGAAGGAGGCTGCATTGCTCGCAAATCATGTCATGGATTTTAATTTTCTTTCTTTCCAGCCATTCCAACTCGTCGTCATCGTCATCACCATCATCATACCTTCCATTGCACAGTTGCGGGTGCTGAAACAATAAGCTATATTATTAAATAAGCGAGCTACAATAATTGAGCACTGAACGAATATCAGACTCTGATTTGGTTTTATTTAAGCTCTACGACGATAGTTGGTCGAGTCAAACTATGAATACAACCCTGAACCAGTTTAAAGCAGAAGCCAAAGATACTGAAAGACATTGAAACACAGTCAATCCTTTACATATAACCGCTATTATATTAATTATTGCGATAGCACAAACTGAGCCGATCATTTCACCTCAGATGTCGTCCATAAATTAATAATGCTCAGGACCCGCTCTAGGAAGAAATAACATGTGCCATTCTTGAAGTGTTTGGCATGACGAAGCCAACGGTCGGACTCAAACCAGCTATCTTCCGCACTCCGAAGTGGGTGCCCTGCCTACCACTAGGTGTTCTTGAAGTGTTTGGCATGACGAAGCAGAGGTCGAACTCAAACCAGCTATCTTCCGCACTCCGAGTGGATGTTCTACCTACCACTAGGTGTTCTTGAAGTGTTTGGCATGACGAAGCAGAGGTCGGACTCAAACCAGCTATCTTCCGCACTTCGAGTGGATGCTCTACCTACCACTAGGTGTTCTTGAAGTGTTTGGCATGACGAAGCAGAGGTCGGACTAAAACCAGCTATGTTCCGCAGTCCGAGTGGATGCTCTACCTACAAATAGGTGTTCTTGAAGCGTTTGGCATGACGAAGCAGAGGTCGGACTCAAACCAGCTATCTTCCGCACTCAGAGTGGATACTCTACCTACTACTAGGTGACGATGACGCTATATTTGTAATGCACGAAAGAGCTGGAAAGAAGCCTTCAAACGATTTTGAGACAGGTTCGAACTTAATTTTTTTCCGTATTACAGCAAACATTGTTGCAGTCTTCCAAGTTTTGAGAATATAATATTACCGGTTTCGGTTTGCGCCGGTATCCTGTCGGCTATTTTTACTACCAGGTTGGATACATGACAGCTATTTTTACTATCCGGCCCGGATACATGACAACTAAATATGCCAAAATTTTGATAACCTTCTCCATGCTAATTTTCCACAACCCATCGCAATATCCTGCGGGGCATCTAGGGCTCAGTTCGTCCGGTGTAAATCTATGCTACAGGTCGCTATGCTTGAATTCAGTCCCGTAAGACCATCACGTGGTCGCAGTAGTTACTCCATCTTCTTCAGGACATCAACATCTGCTTCATGATCGTTTGATGGGATGTTGGTCATCGACTAACTAATCACCCGAAGCTTTCGACACCTTCACAATAATGGTCGAGAACACGCTGTCACAGTCACGACCAGAAATAATTGTTCAAAATAATAGCTTTATTAGCCGTAAAAATACAAGCGGTTACAGAAACGCCGGATCTGATTTTAGTTCGAAAAAATCATGTTTAAAATACATTATAACGAATTTACGCAAGTTTGGCCCAAAATAAGGGTTTTATGTGCTTTATTTGCTCGCTCAAATGCTGCTAAAATGATTTTCTGTGATATTGCCGTATTCATAAACGTGAGAATTTCAGCCAAATACCACTGAGCAGTCGCGAGTTTTATAAGGCAGCACCCATGGCTACAACGATTTGACACTACATTTTGCCGCTTATCATCTCTAGTGAATTGGATCATTCTCGTGATATTTGCTATAGGTCCGCTCTAAACGATCTTAACCAAACAATTTTTCGATAAATGGCCGATAAAACCATACCTTGGACATAAAATGGGCATATTTTAATCCCTGCTCCCGACAAAGAGCAACAAAAATCTATTAGTCCCAAGCGTCAATCCTTAAACACATTGAATCTAAAAAAAAGAGATCTACAAACCTTTTGCTTTCCTTACATTTCCTTAATCATGGCCGTTATTGAAATCCTGCATTAGTGTCGCAACCGGATAAGTTGTAAGAAGGAAATCTATCTTACAAAATAATTTTATTCAGGAGCGCCGTTACACAACGGTTTTACCACTATTGTCAAACTTGGAAATGTTTCTTTAAAATGAGAAAAAGTGCAGTGAAATTTAAAGTGTAATTTACACAGAAACTACGAACGGAGTTGTTCAACAGCTTTAGCGAGCTATAAATTGCAAACTAAATAATAAATTTCTCAGAATAACTATTCGTTGAATATATTATATAAACTATTTACTGGGTAACCGCAGCGAAGATTGTGTCTTGTGATCAGAGACTGAGCGAACCAAGACGTTCCATCCAAACAGATATAACACCAAAATGTATTAATAAAAACTTTTATATAAAAAAGTAAAATTCAGTTTTCCTCTAATTGCTACAAATCACTTAATATTTCTGTTAATTGTATTATTATCTTATGAAAAAAAATTATATTTCACAGAACATACCGCTTCATCAGGATCACCCATAGCGTCCAGTGCCATCGAATCAGACAGTGACCGCCTTCGCCAAGTCTCGGTGGGACTGCAGCATTGTCTATCACCGAGGGCTGTATGTCGATCGTATTTCTTCTGTTCGTCATCGCTAACAAATCTTGCTACAACAGTTTCGGTACTCGAGCGAGAATAATATCGCGAAACAAGGGATACGAGGCTGGGCGGCTCCCTTGGGGCCTCGACAAACGCCGCTACGACTGGCGAAGCGTCGTAATCTATAAAAACTATCAGCCAAAGTAAGTAATCCAAAAATAAAGTTAACAAACAAGTTTGAAAAATTCCCTTAACAGGCGTTGGAAAAACCCCTGAGCAACCTTTGAAAACTATATTTAATTTTATTTGTAAAAAGGTTTAAAGCATTTTATTAAATATTTATGTTTATTATAAACTAAAAAATGGTTTTTCAGTACGTATATAATAACAATGCTATTCGTTATTTCACTCACTAAAATATGGAAAACATGCAAAACACTGAATCTCTTATGGTTTATTGTTCTGTATTTGCTGATGCCTCTTTTTAATTCACTCACGTCGGGAATATACATAAGGCGGGCGCGGGGAAATAACGAATAATGTTATATATACTATAGAAAGCCACTTAAAAAAAAAATATTTAATAAAATGCTTTAAACCTTTTTACAAATAAAATTAAATATATTTTCAGTTGCTGGGTTTTTCAACCTTTTTGAAGTTTTTACTTGTTTGTTAATCTATTTTGATTTACAATCACTATCATAGTTTTATAATTAGACGCTTCGCCAGTCGTAGCGGCGTTCGTCGAGGCCCAAGGGAGCGCCAGCCTCGTATCCCTTGTTTCGCGATATCATTCTTGTCGAGTACCGAAACTGTTGTAGCAAGATTTGTTAGCGATGACGAACAGAAAATAACCGGAACCGGAACCAGCAACCGGAACCGTCCATTTAAACCGGATCCAGAAGCGGAACATGTCTTCGAAGGCGCTATGGGTGATCCTGTGAAGCGGTATGTTCTGTGAAATATAATTTTTTTTCATAAGATAATAATACAATTAACAGAAATATTAAGTGATTTGTAGCAATTAGAGGAAAACTGAATTTTATTTTTTATATAAAAGTTTTTATTAATACATTTTGGTGTTATATCTGTTTGGATGGAACGTCTTGGTTCGCTCAGTCTCTGATCACAAGACACAATCTTCGCTGCGGTTACCCAGTAAATAGTTTATATAATATATTCAACGAATAGTTATTCTGAGAAATTTATTATTTAGTTTGCAATTTATAGTCGCTAAAGCTGTTGAACAACTCCGTTCGTAGTTTCTGTGTAAATTAGACTTTAAATTTCACTGCACTTATTCTCATATAGTGAAACATTTCCAAGTTTGACAATAGTGTAAAACCGTTGTGTAACGGCGCTCCTGAATAAAAATTATTTTGTAAGATAGATTTCCTTCTTAAGACTTATTCGGTTGCGAACATGACGGCAGGATTTCAATACGGCCATGATTAAGGAAATGTAAGGAAAGCAAGGTTTGTATACTCTTTTTTTTAGATTCAATGTGTTTAAGGATTGAGCTTGGGACTTATAAATAGATGAAGGGAGAAACGAAGGCACAGTGGATTTAAAATGTTTTAAAAATAACTTTTACATTAAGCTTAATGCATTGCGATACATTATTGCTTCTCTGGAACTTTGAGAAAGCTAATAATGTTTATTTGTCGATATACAATACGTTGGTTTTTGGACCCCCAAAGCAAAAAATGTCTTGCACTATGTAGAATTGATTAAATTATGTCAAATTGACTATGCCTGCACAGGGCGTAGACTAAACACTTTCGTTCTGTCTCCAATTGCCTCCCTTTACTACACATACTTTTGTTGCATGCTATTGTGCAGGAAACTTAATATTATTGGTTTGTACGGTTCTAAGAGAAAACAAGGTAAGGTATTTATACTATAATTTTCTGGTCACTGATCAGAGATATTGTTTACGCAAGCGTTGGGCAACCAGTATCCGTCAGCTAAATGATAATAACTTACTAATCAGAATGCAATAAATGAGATAAACTGTTATACTGCTCGCACAGTTTCAAAAACTACAGTTCATTGCCAAGAACTCAGTTTCTGTTGCACATATGTTACTTTACTTCTATGTAGACTGCTTTACAAAGCTTACAAACTCACTGGATAGTGCTTGCCGCAACTTATATTAGCCAAGCTTACAGCTAAGCATACTTCTAAATTATCCATACTCTGTTACCGAGTTGGACCGGTTTAATTCTAACATACCCCGTAGACTTCTGAATGTGTAAAATAGTTTTCACAAATATCGAGTTGGCTTAGTTTTGCTAACAAACTCCTGCGGGATTAAGATGATAAATTCCTACTGAAATTATGTGTCCTACTTCCGTTTCAAACGGCAATTTGCTGAGTTAATCTTTTGTTTTGTTTGGTTGTATTGGAACTTAATCATTGTGTATGTTTGGACCACAGATGAATCAAAAACGTGGAAAATTTTAAACTGGAATGCTGGCTCCGGTATGGTGTTTGGCTTTTGCCGGAACCGCAACCGGAACAGGATTTTCGCCGGAATCCCCTGCTATTATGATGAAGCTATTTTAGTCACTAAAATATTAGAACAAGATGACCAATTAAAACCCTAAACGCCTTACCTGAATTTTCATTCTGTCGCTCAAATAACAAAAACAAATGTTTGATGCATCCCTCATTAAGTGAAGTATGACTGAACAATTACAGTTGTAAAATCATACTTCCATAGATTGGCTTACAAGATTAATATAAAGTAAAATTATTCAAATATGTATTTTAAATAAACGCCGTTGTACTAAAAGAACGTTTCTATGTGAGCCCGTGTTAGGATTATCAACACTATATTTAGTATAATTTTGTCGCGGAAATCTTCAAACGAACAAGATAATACGGTAAACGTACTTGGGATTATAACGTAAACACTGCATTATGAGTGAAATATGTAATTGGATTAATAAAACTTTGTCACAGAAATTTCTGTTCTCCGTTCAACCATTATGATAAAAAATTATTGGGTGCAACATTTCTGAGCAGTATTTTTGGTTTTTAAGACTTCTTCAGTAACGCTGCGTTCATCCGTTTAAGATGAAAAACAGATAAGTGACAGGACCAAAATCCTAAATTTCACCACAGTCCTAAGATATTACTTCGAACGAATCACTCCAACTTAGAGATAAATCCTGCTCAACTGAAATATATTATAAGAAATATTGAACATGAACACACTAAACCAGGTAATAACTGTATGTATTTCTGAAACCTACTTTCTTTTACAAAGTCAATGCAATGTATTGCAGTATGTACTTTAATATTGATCTCTGCCTGAATTCCATATTATGCCTTAGTACAACCTATTTCAACTACCTTAGAAGTTGCTTCTTAATAATGTCTTAGCGGCATGATATTATACTTACATTTTATGAACACGTTTGATTTTATAACTGTAATTGTTCAGTCATACTCACTTAATGAGGGGTGCATCAAACGTTTTTGTTATTTTAGCGACTGAAAGAAAATTCAGTCGAGCTTATAGGGTTTAACTGGTTGTGATTAATTGGTTTAATTAATCTTTTTTTATTATTTTAGTGAGTAAAAAACAACTTTATTATATCAATTATAATAGCGAGCGAAAACATTGAACAGTAAATCAGAAGGGAGTTCAGCGCCTTGCTTGTTTTCGATATTTTAGCGATTGAGTAATGAACATTTTTATGACTGGAGAAGAAACATTTTTGCAGTTTATGACAAACTTATCAAATATTGTTTTAAAGCTGACTTTTACAAATATATGAAGCTAAATATGGTTTTAAAAGGTTAAATTCCTGTTTTCCAATTCACGCTAAATAAATTTGTTCCAATTAGTTTTTGTCTTTTTTCTTGAACTAGTACTAATTTCTTTTTCTTGAAAGAAAAACACAGTAAAAGAAGGTTTAAACAGATGTTCGCGCGAAATTTGAACGGCCCTAAATCGCACTTAGTTCACACAACATAAAGTTAATTCATGCAATTTTTTGTTGTTGCAAGTTGTTTTCTTTTACTATCTCATCTACAATAAATTTAATGTTTCGTACATGAACAAACGTATGCTGTATCACTGCCGTATGGAGTGCTGCACAGCTGGGACGTTGCTTGTTAGCGGAAGGCGACGGCAAATAGCACCGTCTTGAGCTGCTTTCGAAAGGTCGTAATATTGTCAGCAGCTCGAATACTGACAGGAAGATCGTTCCAAATTGACGGCGCAAAAGAGACCACGCTGTTAGTAGTTCTCATTGGAACCACCAACTCACGATTAACGAACAGTCTCTCTGTCTCTTACTGTCTCAATGTCGTAATTTTTCACTCAGATAGTGTGGTCCGTTGCCGCGTAGATATTTATAAGTTATGCATGCCACCTTGAAAATTACGCGTTGATTTATCGACAGCCAATGCAAACGGCGAAGTACTGGTGTAATCTTATCAAACTGACAGATTAATGTCACCATACGAGCTGTTGAATTTAATACTCTAGTGAGCGGTTTGGTGGTGCTGTCAGGCACACGACAGTGAAGGAAATTGCAATAGTTAACATAGCTCCCGATAGGAAACAATGTGAAATAGCCCAATCTACGCTCCATCCGTTGTATTCACAATCATTGTGACACAGATTACGTAGGGATGTGTTGTGGGAGGCATTTTAATTGGGCATTATAATTTTAACAGCTCGAAAAAACTGGTAAGCGGTATCTTGATCGATTCATTACGTTAAATGTGAAATTTATTTTTAACTCATTTTCAGACGATAGCCCAATTTTAGTGGTATAGAAAGGTTCGTATTAACGAAGATAGTCACAAAGTCACCAGAGTGACCAATCAAAATACGTATGCTTGAAAAAAACCAGGTGTGAATCAGTATGTATATTTGCAAAAAAGTGACAATCACGGAAATTTCAGGCGTCCTGGGGGACCATAGGGGCGACAGAAAGCCACCGGAACGCAACAGGACGCCGCAGGATGCGGTATTTGAATAACATATACAGCAAAAGCTGTCAAACTACCAAGTTTTGACCAAAAAATTAAGTCTGACTACCTAAATCCGGCCAAAATCACAAGTCTCAACCATTTAGATAGGACTGTTGAACTTAGAATTTTTAGGAAGTTGTCCAAATTGCACAAGACGCAATTTTATAAATGTATCTAGTTCCTCAATTTACAAAGTATTTCAATGAAATTGTTAATGTACACTTCGAACAAATACTAAAAACTTCTCGCATAGGATTTATGTTTTCCTGACTCACGAGATATATTCTCTCACAGTCCGTAAATTGTGAATAATGGCCAAAATTAAAAAAAAATCTTTTTACATTAGTGCTTGATGCGAAAAAGAGAAAAAGGGAAATATAATATCAATTTCTGAAACAGATGATTTTCCGGTATTTCAGAAATTGGCGACCGGGTGAGGTCTTTGTTCGTTCGGCGCATTTCCACCAAACCCATCGATTGATACCAAAATTACCCATGTAACCCTATCATACTTGGTAAATAGGGCCAAAAGTGCCATCAGCGCTACCTCACTATACATATTATCTTTTTGGGAAACAGATGAAAAACGGGTTCCTGGCTTCTCTCCAAAGCAATAGCATTTGACTTTGAGGCAATTATTTTTACCATGTGCCAATTATGGCTCATCTCATGGAGAGTGTGACACTCTACATGAAGGCCCGCGGAAGCATAACAACGGTTGCACAAACGACATGGCACAAGATCATTATCAAAGATCTGTCACGTCTCAAGGATATATACGTATAGAGCCGGCAACTGGACCCGAAATTCGTGCCAAATCATCATCCACATAGCCAGCAATCGTAACCAATGGCGACGTGTTATCAGAATGGGCATGGTCTCAGCTGCTGGATCTGTCCAACGAGATCAACGGCTATAAGTCCGCGGAAATTACTAATTGTAAGACATAAGATACCCCAAATTTCCATACAACACGTATGTATCATTGCCCGTCATCCAGGACAGAATGTGGGTATAATAATTTTTAGTTTACAGATTAGATGGTACTGAAATGATTTTTTGCTGAATTAATGTTTGTGTTGGCGTCTAGGTAAACCCAACACGTCAATAAAATGATACAATGTGCGGAATAAACACGGCAGTATAAATGATATTGCATTCACTGATGGACACTATCTTATATTATAATATTGAACCCAGGAAAATGTAGCCATGAAATTAGAATTAAAAACTTATAAACTGAAGACGCTACTATCTCAAATGTCGTCTAGTTTGCGGATACTTTTCAATAGAGGTTAGAAACAGTCAGATCTTCAGGCTCCGGCTTAGCTCTTTCCGAACTACGTCTGGCTCGGTTCGGATCTTCCGATGAAATGCCAGGTTCCGGTCGGCTTTTAGGCTCGTAATAATAGAACTTCCCTATATTCTAGTATTAGGGAGGACACAATTGAATATAGAAACCACCAATGATGCTGTGCATAGTTACGTACCTTCAGAGCATTTACGAGCAGAGTCCAGGTAATCTCGGCAGTAATTCCAGTTGAGCGAGTGTTACTGTACACATCAGTTGATTATAATTGTGGTTCTGTTTTGCAAAAAACTTTTAATAGCCGACTGCCGCTTTTCAAGATTCACCACGCTCGGCTCGACTACCACGCACCGATCTTAGTGTCTAATTCGGCTTTTCTTATAACAGACTCGACTCGGCTCTAAAGCCGAGCCTAGAGCCTAAATTTTTACCTCTATTTCACATATAGGCCGTAATAACATTTTGACAACATCCAAGACCAAATGGATCACCGTACCACCAATATTAATACAATAGCTATATACGACGGCAAATAGGAATAGATATTACATGTAAACTACAACTAAAATAAAAGCCGCCAAGTCCATGGCCATCCAGTAGCAGAGCGTCCACGCGGGCATCGGGAGGCTTGAATCCGAGCTCTGCTGTGCCATAGCAAAAGCTTTTAAAATGGTAAAGCCTTCTTAGAATGCACAGGATTTTATCGAACGACATACAGGTTAAAGCAATAGGGACAGTAATTTCGAATCATGTTGTCCTAGTATAATGGGGCCCCCGCCACACCCTTGCAATGAGGGTCCCATACAGCATCCGACTGAAGGTGAAGATACAGCCTAGCAATTTAGCTAAAACTGAAACAAAATATTTAAATATATTACAAAAAAAACATCTCACCTGACATAATATCGTCGGATTCAACAAATATCCTTGCCAAAGACTCGTTAAATCAAGAGCAGACAGCAAAAATTCGAGATTTCAGAGCAGTGTTTGACTAAAAACACTCTTGTTGCTTTCAAACGATACCCATCGCTTCAGCAGTCTGTCGTACATTGTCGCTTTTGAGTCGAGCCTATAGTTTAGTTTCGAGGAACGGCGGTCAAATGTGGTTTTTTACTATAAAAGAGTCGCTCATCGCCGAATTTCGGTATCGAGTGCTCGCATATCAAATATCTATGAATTAATGTTTACAATCAATCAATAAATCAATTAATCTAGAGATCCATCAAACTAATACACATCCGCTTAAATTGCTCTTAATTATTATTACAAAATTAAGAGGGATTTAAGTTTAAAATAGTCAGTGTTTTTTACAAATAGACAAAAATTATATATTTGTCAATCTTACAATATTAATAATAGTAGTATGGCTTGTCGTTTGGCTGTCGAGGTCAATGTCGGCGATGTCAAAATAATACAAATGAAATTAAAAAATAATAAAAAATTAAGTAGAAAATTAGTTAGTAATAATTTAAATTAAGTAGAACTATGTAACAAGGTTACGTTATATATATATAAGTGTTAGTCGGAAAAATCGAAAGACTTAAGACTCCAAACAGTAATATACGAATAGAGGCTACAGTGGTAACTAAATAACTAACAATAATGGTTCTCTAACAATTAAATGGCATATCTCGTATCGAAGTTGAATTGCGTATTTCAACTGTTACCGGCCGCATTGCTATCGCTTTCGAACGCCAACTTCATCCTCGGCAACTCGATGCGATGCTCGGATGAATAATGGCAAACTATGATTGTTTACAAATTAATTATTATATCATGTTCATAAATGAAATAGTCGAAAACATCTGAAAAAAACCAAAGCAATACGAATGAATATATATATATAGGTTTTTTGGTTCTCAAACATCCCGATCTGAGCAAATTTTCCGTCCTGTTCATGCCGACAAAGAGTCTTGTTTTTTTTGTTTAATTGTTGAGCTAACAGGCATCAAAGTTATAGTCCAACAGTGTCCCACACTCACCACCAGGATTGATTGCAAGCTTTGGAGAAATATAAAAGAGGCAATAGACTTTCGGGACACTAACCCCACAAACAAGCATTTCGGGCCCAACATGTGCCAAAACTCCTATACTAGAGCAGATATTATCCTCTCCCATACGTATGTGCGTAATTTTACGGTAGAAATTGCGGTTGAAAACACAATATCTGGCATAGAAACGGTTCATTTTAAAGATTGCTTTAACTTTTTGCAGTTTATGACATTTCGGTCGAGCCCCCTCCTGACACCCCAAATGGGAGCTTTGGAGGCGCTTAGCACGGCATTGAAGCGGGAAGATTGTGGGCGTGAAACTCGAATTATCGACCACACCACCCCAAACCACATGTTGGCGTAGAACAGTGTCCGGTCACGGTTTGGGGAAGTGGGAAGTTCGTGGGTGTGAAACTCGAATTATCTACCAGACACCACTCCGAACCTCAATCTGGCGTGAAAGGTGATCGGTTTCGGCAGCGTACGTGCTACTACTGTAAAATACCACCGCTATGGCTGCGTTAGAACGAATATACCATGTGTTTGTTGGTGATTGGCGTCCATGGAAATGTCGAATCGGTAGGAATAATACAGTAGGACTGTATGTTATATATTCCAGGACTCATGTTCGAGTCCTGGCTTTTGCTTTATCGCGCATGACGACTGCTAAATGTCTTCAGGCGGCGGTTTATTTTGAGACTTCACTGACGGCATTGCAGCTGCACAAACAAACAAACCAGTGTTCTGATTAAAGTAAATGAGGCAAAAAACACAATCTTAAATGGTATATATCAAATTTGAGTTTTTATATGGCGCCCAAAAATTTACAGACAACAAACAAATGCTTACTAAACATTATGATGGTAAAATATAATCTAACCCAAAAACC
Organism: Trileptium ribeirensis; assembly: GCA_030248225.1. Classification (NCBI taxonomy): domain Eukaryota; kingdom Metazoa; phylum Nematoda; class Enoplea; order Enoplida; family Thoracostomopsidae; genus Trileptium; species Trileptium ribeirensis. Next base: position 21,443 of record JASANE010004977.1, on the reverse strand, counting down.
TGACATTTCAATAACCGTAGGATATCTCTTCGACAATGAATTGTATTTGAGAGACCCAGCACGGTGACTACCCGGTTACTATGTCGTGCCCTGCCTAGCAGACCTGGTGGCAAAGTTAGATTTTCTATACACTACATTTGCCTAACTATCGCATAAAAATAGCCGACACACCGGCTTCTCAATTACATGGAACGAATAAAAATATAAAAGTTTATTCCAGTTTACAAGCGGTTTTGTAAAAAAAATTATGTTTTCATTTCGATAAAGCAGCATGAACGCCAAAACAAAACAATGTATATATATTACATACAGCATTAAAACATATAAAAATGTACCAAATAAAAACGCTATAAAACAGTTTTGCTTTGAACGTTTCTACTAGTTAGGTGATGCTTATGCATGCGTATTCTAAGCATTATGACTTGCAAAGGTCATGTACCGAGATTAGTTTCTATAAAGTTTTACCCCTCTAAGCCTAGCCTAGAGCATGTGCTCACGAGGACTCGTCTTTCTAATTTTGTGTTCTACGGCACTCATGTCACGTTTCCCCGACCCTATGTTATAGATACGAGGGCCACTCGACCTGATTCCTTTTTCAATGACCAATTTGACGATGACTCATCTTTCCAATTTTGTGTTCTACGGCACTCATGTCACGTTTCCCCGACCCTATGTTATAGATACGAGGGCCACTCGACCTGATTCCTTTTTCAATGACAATTTGACGATGACTCATCTTTCTAATTTTGTGTTCTACGGCACTCTTGTCACGTTTCCCCGACCCTATGTTATGATACGAGGGCCACTCGATCTGATTCCTTTTTCAATGACCAATTTGACGATGACTCATCTTTCTAATTTTGTGTTCTACGGCACTCATGCCACGTTTTCCCGACCCTATGTTATAGATACGAGGGCCACTTGACCTGATTCCTTTTTCAATGACCAATTTTTCGTTCTCCTTGTTAGACTATAGCAATTCCTCGCTTTTAGCTGCACATATTAAGCGCAGAGCCAGACGAGGTCCAAGCCGAATTCTCGGCGAACAAAATTTTTATGTGTCACGTCGTCGACAGAAAATATGATTCAATTGATGTAATTTGAAGCTAAGGTACTTACATACACCAAAATTTCGCCCAATTTACATAGGCAAAAATAAATATGAATTTTACTAAAATTGACGCAGCAGTTATAGATCATTTTCGTTACTAAGTAACTGCAATAAAAAACTTTAGTTGGGCCCGTTTTCCTCTTCAGCAGAGATAGCGCCAGATTTCCGAAATCGTGGATACGCCGCTAGTTTGTATAACCACAAAATTTGTGTGTATATACTTTACCCAATCATCGTTGCACAGTTTAAAGCTCTAATAATCAAGTAACTCCGACACCAGGAACAGCTTATGCTCTACCAATTTTAATTAAAACTTGCCTACGTACAGCCAATCTTGTACAATCAATAGTATCTCAGGAATCAGGAAATATCCAGATCAGGTATTATTGGGCACCACTCAACGCTTTTCTGAGAAAGCTATCGATTGATACCAAAATAACCCATGCAAGCCTGCTTAACTTGGTAACTAGGGCCAAAACCGATTTGTAAGGTTAGATATTGCAAGTACACCACTACATTAAGTAAGAGCGTGTTAATATTGCGTCAGATCCGATCCGACAGAGCATGCATAGCTTAACCTGACACGAATCAAACGATTGTGATGTGAAAAAAGACATATGCACCCGGTTTTTAAGTTAGCGCTGAATTTGGCTCAACCTGATCAGATCGGGTGCAACGTGAAAGGCAAAAACATAAAAAACAGGTCATATATTTTTTTTTGAATTCGAGTGGAATGAGCGAGCGAAACGAGAATTTTCAATTTTGGCTTTGGCGGGGGGTTGAGTAGGTCCTGTCTGTGTGTCTGTCGCACATGGAGCGCGATAACGCTTGGGCGGATTTTGATGCAAGTAGCTCATTCGAACCGCAATGGTCGATTTTGGTGTAGTGACGGAGCCCGATTTCTGATTTTTTTCCGTGGGAAAAGTTATGGGGTAAAATGACGTCATTTTGGCCCATTTTTCGGGCAACCCCTCCAGTTTTTGCGACTTTTCTCAATAAGTAAACGAGTTATCCGCAAACTAATAGGCCTATTCCATGTAGCTTTACCAGGGCTTTCCAATGATATATATAACAAGTTTTTCAACTACTTCCCAATCTGGAGTCCATAAGCTTATAGTTGGCGCCAAATTTCATATTTGGGGAAAAGTCGTGGGAAATGCACCTAAATGTGTGCTTATTGTTGGTTTTAGTGTCGGATATGGGGTTTTCTGCAACAAGCTGATTGCGAGTGTCAAAAATATTGTGTGGCAAATATTTTTCACACTTCTGCTTTATACTTGGTATGAAAAATGAAATTTTTCTCAAGTGTCGGTTTGAATTCTTTAACGTTCTTTTCACGGTCAATTGAGGGTTTTATTGAATTATTACATTGTTAGATGATTGTTTTTGTACTCGTTGTATGATGTTTTGTCTACTGCATACGTTGGCTATCAAAACAGGCGGGCCTAACTATGACTCATCACTCAAGGTTTATATAATGCTGCACCTGCGTACTGTGTGTAGGCTTTGTTTGTTTGTGCTTTCTACAACAGACTTCGGGGAATTGTTCTCACCACTCGAATTCTGGCTCGCAAGCGAGCTTTACTAGTTTTATCAAAATCCACGCAAGCAATTAAAGCATCGAGAAAAAGTATGAATTGCCATAATCTTTTCGGTCTGGTTTAGCTGAGATCAACTCCCAGCGTTCCAGCTTACAAATATGGGTCACGGGCGTGCGTGGCTCTGCTCAAACTTCCCTTCCCAACAAAGAAGAAAACAATATCTAAATTTAGCTCCAAAACAAGAAGCGTCGATGCGTATCACCACCGCAGTGTTTACTAAACAGTCCCACTCCGACCATCCAGCTAATACTACAAGTAAACATCGAGAAATAAATACCGAAAACTAATATTATACATATATATCTAGAAGCACATCAAGAGGGGAGGCTCCGTCCCACCCCATCGACAAAAAGCGGATCAGTCCCCTGGAAGCTCCCTCACTTCCGAGTAGCGTACTGCGTCCCTGTATCTCTCTAGCTATCTATCTATCAATATAACGCGGTTTTATTTATAAATTTATTATATAACTATATGGCACAGATTTATATAACAGAAAATTATAATGAATATATATAATAATAAATGTAAATAGAGATAGCCGGTGTACGGCGTCCACGTAAATATTACGCATGACTGCATGTCCTTTTACCAATAACACTAGCGTCATCAGCGCAACTCCTTCAATTATTGTCAGCTTACACGGGACTGCAGCAGCAGGATGACGTGTTTACATAGTGCGGATTGCGGACACGCAGTCAACGGACAGATTGCTTTAGAACCCAAAACAAAATACAAATAAAATTAGATGATAAGAAAAGCACACATTATGTAGCTTCGGCGGAAAGAGACTGGGAAAGCATTCCAGTCGGCTATCAATATTATCGCTAGTCCAAAGCTGATTTCTGAAGTACAACACTGTTGATCACAATATTTATTTACAACGGGAGATGGGCGAGATGAGTCAAAGCCAAATGTGAAAGGGGTCAACACGACCATAGCCAACTACCATTCATAATAGCAATATGCCACCAAGGAGTCTTCTACATAAATTGATAAGCAACTTTCCATAGCGTATTAGCAAGCGATCATAGTCCAATTTCTAAGAGGCCGACCACTTAAGATCAACAGATGTCAACATAAAAATTAGGTAGAGGTCTAACTAAATACAGCGTTGTTCAAATAAAACTAGGCCATAGAAACGAAAACTCGTATAAAAAAAGAGCCGCAATTAATTATAAATACATCACAAATGCTTTTTGAAACTTTCAGAGCACGAGGCACTAGCGGATGCAGACGGAGATGTTTGACTCCCCCTCAGCTCAAACATCGAACATTTGAAAACCCCAAAATACCATCAAAACAAATTATCCATCACGTTTGGTTGATCTAAGACCCCTCAACGGCAGAAATTTCTGTGTCTGCTACCAGCGGGACAGAACCATCCCAATAAGTCAAATCATTGTGACTAACAACATAGCAAATACTATAGTCCGAATAACAACAACAACAAAAGCAATGTAACCTTTAAACCTCAGGGGTGGGAAGAAAAAATCTTCTATTTCACCGGGAACAACGAAAAAATGCGAAAAGAATGAAAAAAAATTTCACTTCTATTTACGCTAAAGATAACTTAGCCTAAACAAACCAACGCGATTCCCAATTGAGTGTATAATCATTATCGTTACCAAAATAACCAATTTGAGAATGAGATATAAAGGTTTATTAACGAGATAATATTCCTCGAGAGCTCACTCATTATGAATTGTGCCACGCTGTTTCAGCCCAAATTATTAAGGATATGATTAAAGCCTGGAGTTTGGTATCATAAGACGTGATCCTTGGCTCAGCATAATTCCAAAACACAGAACAATGAACGTTAGGTAGTGTGAGTGAAAACAAAAAATACAGTTAGCTAGCGGAAATTGCTTGCTAAAACGAAAAAACTGTACAATAATAATATCAGAGATCAATATTATGCAGTGACATCAAGAAGATCGAAAACTAAAAGGCCTCAAACGATAACAAAACATAGCTATTTTGAAATTCCCAAATGAGTTTGGTTTGGCCCCTTCAAAGTCAAAAGCTGGAAATAATTACACATCAACGATACATTTATATGGAACTTTGTGGATACAGCGAATACCAACACGACAGAAACATAGTAAAATAAGCAATTACAGTTTTTAAAATTTATATGCGTTTAAGACCCATTTACAATTCTGGAGGATCCGAACGCATACGATACGTACGCATAGAAAAAGATAAACGTCCTTGCTTCCATCGAACCCAGCAACCACGAAGCTGAAAACTTATAAACTCATTCTTTAATTTTTTTACTTGCAACTAATTTTAAAAATGATAAAACGAATACAATTTGTTTTTGATACCTAATTAGCTTTATATAACAGTTTTAGCCCTTATAGCAGAGGTGAGAATTAGAGCAGCTCTCAAGCTCCGGCTTCGCCTGGCTATTCCGAAACTATGATAGCGCAAGCAAATTTTCGTGGTGTACTCCTGTAAACCTTCTGCCACATACTAACGACAGGCAGCGTTATTAGTGTTGCTTCACACCGCAAAGTCACCACAATAATATCTAATCTACTGAGAAAAGACATTGATTTTAACATTTAAAGACACTTTTTAATGAATCAGTTATTATTTCAAGTATACACATAATGATCAAATAGTTTTCTAGAAAATTAATCAATCAACACAGTACGACACTACACACACATTGATCGGACAACTTGAAAAGTAACCTCCCGCGACTATTGATGAAAAAGCATTTTTTTGTAGCCAGCCAGACGCTAAATACAACCGTGCATCGAAATGTAACCTTAAACCTTGAACCATAAAATCAAACTAAACAAGTTGCAGTGACGAACTTGATAGAAATAAATAGGAGACTCCTACAAAAATTACCATGAATTGGAAGTTTAAATCCGAGGAAAATTTCCCATCGAACATTTCAATTGTGACTGATTCGTCATCAAAGTCCGACATAGTAGCTATTAGCACCAGCTTTACTAATTCCTAGTTTCGCTCATTATGGCAACATGTTTTTGTCGTTCATATAACCAACAATCTTTATTTTTCATATTAGAACAGAATTTAGGAAATTTAGGAAACTATTATATTATTAGGTTACCAAATAACAAGTACTGTATGGTTAGATAAAAAAATCCTGCTGTAAGTAACCGCAAATTTTTCAACATGCACCATGAACCCAAAACGCGAGGTGCTTTCAAAACTCCACAACTTATAAAGTTAGGCTACGCCAGTTTGCGAAAAGCATTCGCGATCAAAATGTCTCGTGTATCGTGGAAAAACAATTTGGCAGTTGTCACAAGATTTGGCAGTTTCTCGACACCACCTAATCCTCCACATAGCAAGTACGACCATATGTGCAAAGAAGCCACTAATATTTGCTCAAAATTACAACCACTGATTCTCCTAATGTGCTGCGAGTGTATTGTCTTGCTGTGCCTTTAAAATGGCTTAGGAACCTTAGTTTAGAGCCTCAAAATAAGCAATAAACACAGCCTAGCCATGCTTGCTCAAGCCACAGTTCTCTCCACCGAGTGAATAACCGTTGTTAGACAGTCCTCAGCCAAGTAAAATAATGGCCTCACCACCATAAGATATAGCTGATAGGCATATTATGCAGTACAGTTATCGCAAGATACTATTCAAGTAGCTCAAGTAACAGAAAAGTTGACAAATTCTGGACTACGGAGTAGTTCAAAAATTATAAATATGCTAATGCTTGATCTATTAGCATTATTTATTTGTGTCTGATAAACTTTAGTAAACGTCGATATGTATGGGTTGAGAAGTCAAAAAGCAGCCAAAGGTGTCTTGCTCAACACAAAGGCATAATATATTTCATTTTTATGTTATAAAATAGCTTAAACAACAGTGTTTCAGTTATGGTTGAGCATGTTACCTAATTTTTGTCTGGTATAACAATAAACCTTTATCACAAAAAATATATATATACGTAAGTAGATTAGACAGATACCCTAAGGACTTAAAAAAGAACTTCGATTCCGGCGAAAATTAACTGGAACAGGAATTCCGGTTACTCCTTCATGGATATTAAGAGTAGGCAAATATTGGACTGACGTGTTTAGTCTATGCATATTAAGCCTAAAACTATGTCGCGGTGCCTTTCTCGCTGTGTACCCAATGAATTTAATGGCTGGCCTGTTTATCTGTCCTTACTGCGTTTTATGTGAGGTAATAATCCGCATGAGTTCTTTGCAAACCCCTCTCCTGCATTTCATATGGAGCACAACAAATATGGTTTAATAAGCATCTGTAAAATATTACGCTCTTGACATAACCTATGGGCTACGTATACTACACGTGTGCATTGGAGTAGGGGTCACTCTCTAAAGACTCCGCGTACCCACCCGCCCCCCCCCAACAAAAATGAAGATAAATTTGCTAAAATTGGTTAATAGATTAAAAATAATAGGGGAAATTAAAAACTGACCGCACAATGGCAAAAACTGTAGAATATCTATCAACCAGGGAGTAACCGGAATTCCGGTTCCGGCGAAAATCGTGTTCCGGTTCCGGCGAAAAACGTGTTCCGGCAAGGGGCAAAAACCATACCGGAACCGGAATTCCGGTTTAAAAATTTTGTTTGAAATTTTCCAAGTTTTTGCTTCATCCTGTAATCCAAACATATGTAATATTAATATATATTATACAATGATCAAGCTCCAATACAACCAAGCAAAAGAAAAGATTAACTAACCAATTTGCCGTGTGAAACGTAAGTAGGGCACATAATTTGAGCAGGAATTTTTCATAATAACCTGCAGGAGTTTGTTAAATCAAAGCCAGGTCGATGCTTGTAGCAGCTATTTTACACATCCAGAAGCCTGTGGGATACGTATGAATTAAACCGGTCCAACTCGGTAACAGAGTATGGCTTACGCAGAAGTACAAACACACACCGTTAAGAAACAAGAAACAACAATACAAATAAACATAAAGACTAACAAGACTGCAAAATTCAGCCAAGAAACGTTTCAAACGCCCAAAACATCGAACGGGTTGGTGGCGAGTACGTACGAAAGCTGCCGTTTTATCGCTTGAAGAAACAATTTATTTAGTAACTTTGTTTTCACGAAATAGAGCTATTTTTAAAAAAACTAAAACTATTCTAATATCTTCTCAGCAAGAAAACGTTTCGTGCCTAAGTTTACAAAGCTACCAACATCGCCTTTTCAGCCAAAATACCGCCTCATCTTAGCGAAAAAACATAATTCTCTTTTGTTTCAAAAAATTTCCAAACGATGAACAGATGCTACACGCGTCCAATTAGTTCAATCGTCGTTTATCGCATTAACCGAAGCCGGAGGGAGACAAACGCGTCAGAGTTTGTCAAACACTTCAAGTAAACAGTGAAAAACGCGAACCTCGGAATGTCATCATAATGAACGATATTATTCCCACAAAATTTGACTACAATCACTCAGAAACTGTACGTACGTCACACAAGGGTATATATCGACCGTTGGGGTTTCTTCCTGTCCCATGAGAAAACCCGCTATTTCATCCGCCGAAGCGAACCGCGCTGGCATTGAAATTTATATTATAATTATATATATTACATATATACATTATTATATCTTACATATGTTATATGAAAAAAAGTTTCTGAAATATGAAACGAGAAAAGAGTGTAACGTAGCTGTACGTACTCATGAGACAGATAGAAATTATACACACTCTGAACCATCATCAAAAAATCCAAAAACGAAAAACTAAACTAAAAACGTCGGATAACAACTTGGTTTGATCTGAGTCAAAGATAAGTAGTTAACGGCGAGAGAGAGAAATATTGAAAACAATTTCGCTGCTGTAAATAAAAAAATTCATTGTCTTAAACTTTGCCGACAGTAATTGCGTGAAAAAAAAATGTTTTTTACATTAAGACGACGGAAGAATAACCAACAATTCGGTGGTATAACGCAGCTTGCCTAAATCCTTAAACTTCCCGAAAAGTACCCGACTTGTTCAAGACTAGCTTGGATAACTGTAAAGAAGTTTTAACTAGAATACAATAAATTATAGCAATACGCCGGTTCTTATGTTTTAGCAGCAACATGTGATGCGATATAGGCTGCTTATATACTGCCTTCCGATACTTGTATTATATCTTTATTAATTAGTTTTTTTATAATTCTATTCCATTTTTATAATTGTATTTAATAAACTTTGTTGAAAAAAAAAAATAAATTTCAAAATCCATCAGAACTCCACAAAATCAATAGATAATAAATCCATCCATTCTCTGACTCTAAATATATAATTTTCACTACCGCGCATCAACTGCTGTAAACTATCCCACGACTTTCTCCCAAACAACGTGTCACGACTCAAACTTTCACCTTTTCATTCGCAGACAATTTAATCAAAACATCTGTTTCATAATAGACAATTTCAATACAATCATATTTGCTATTTTTCAATAATTTTCATTCTAAACTGTATATAAATTTCTGCGGCAGTGTCACCTCTAACAACTATATGGTATTCTCAGTTCATATTCGGATTCCCCCCTCCCCAGACCACGTCACCTCCGTGACGACGGTCGTGAACTGACTGACTGACTAGTCCTGGGCAGCAGAGGTCAACACCTAATCGAAACTGACAACAGCAATTTCACAATTGGGGACATTTTTCACAAATCTATTCGTTCATTGATAAATTTGTCGTCACAACTATAGGTTTATAATAGAACAAAACTGACAGCAAACTATGTAGCACGACACCTCGGTATCTATAGTCGAACATATATACGCAATTGTACCGTGATTATTTATAAATAATTTGCACGCAGCACAATATATGTATATTTATGCGTAATTAAATATATTTGTTCATGCATAATATAAATACAAATTTTGTTATATATATAATACAACACATGGATCCGTATTCATGTGTTATTCCTGAACCTGAAAATCCAATATGTACAATATCAACCACATTCTATCTGCAATAGTACTTGAACCTGAGAGATATTAATTCGAAGTCAGCCGTTATTTAGACACCGTGAATGGTTGGTTTGCGGAGCTTTTATGGTGGGGTTCACAGTCTTAGCATCCATTTAGGCCCTGTGAGAAGGAAAAGATCACCTTGTAGTCGCGGATTTTATCCGATCAAAGAAACTATATCTGTCGTGACATTAATTTGTTCACTTTTTATCCTACTTTGTAACGCAATAACGCGTGAAAAACAATTTAGAGCAAGCTGATTAAATCAAAAAGGTAACTTATAATCAGGCAATCATGAACCCTGGTTTTCAACAACAACGTTACAGCGATTTTTCGAAATTACAGGAAAAATGATCAATTAAGCGTGAGCTGTGAACTTGAGTGTGTAAACATTCAAGAATTATATTTCTTTTTTCAAAACTGTAAACCGATATGAAAGAATACACCCATCACAGTATTAAGCAACAGTATCGATGAATGAAGTTTTCAGCACCAATCAATCATAAGTGAAACAAGAAACCGCGTTTACAGAAGGTTGTTCCAAATTGGTGCTTTCGGAACATTGCTTGTCGCATATAATCACAGTTGTATCGCAAAGCCAATAGTCGGTTTCTTAGCTTCTGAAAATGGCAGCGGCTTATTTCGGATTGAACACGGTCGGAAAAACTTGGGTCCTTAATACTCAGGCGTCTAGGTTGTGTGCGTATCCATTTGAGGTTCAACCGACCACGACAATATCGTCTTGAGAAACAATTTATCGACACTACTGGCTCATGACTATGAAGAATGCACCCTGCGGGTAAAAAACATTTTTTGATGTGTCTAAACCTCACAAAAAATATATTGCACAAGTCAATATTCCAATCATCATCCACGCCATGTAATCACTATCAGTAGTGCTACTGTCTCACAAACGTAATAATAAAGTTCTGCCTCAAACTTTCAATTATATATTACGAGCGTCAGTTTCTCGTTGATTTTGTTCAACACGGTTTGGATAATCGTGATAATACAGCAAAAATTGGGTTCCCAACAGAAGCTCTTGACCACGAATGAATTCAGCAGAACAACAATAATGAAATATTTATGTGCAGCACTTAAAAATAAGGCGAGGCTATATAATAACCCCGGTAATATGAACAGAACACTTTAATATTAAACGCCAAATAATCACCGTCAAAATGTGTTTTATGGCACCGTTAGGCCTTTGAAATTTCACAAAACGACTCCAGATGTGATGATCACGACAACGCCAGATGTTTGATGGGTCGGTCAAAACAAATAATTGCGTAAACATAAATGCAAACAAAGTTTTAATTTAGCCAATTTCCAGCAAAAAGACATATATATTTACGCGAACAAACAACTAATTTAATCGTCAACGCAAGAAGACAATAATAATTATGTACTGCAAGGGTCGTGGAGGAGGTGGTAAGCTGGCAACACCACACTTTTCGACAAAAACAGCGCCTGCTCAATTTCCCGTACGGTCACATTCAATTCTGAGTGATCCCCTCACTTCTGAATAGCGTGCGGTGCCACTGATACACTGCATGCTATTTGAAAACTCTACCGTGAAATGGCACTGGGAAACTGATACTTAACTCGCAATGGTGAAAAGGATAGAATTTTCTTCATTTCAGACGTGGTTCGATGAATAACTTCGCTCCGTCAAAAGATTTCTTTTGCCGTCTATCTACTCAGCTAATAGAAACGGAGCGAGCGAAGCAAGCCGAGTTTTCACTAAGAAGTTTCCTAGCGGGAAAAATCATAAAATTATTAAAACTCATCACCGGATGGATGGATCTTCGCAAATGCTTTATTGTATCAAAAGTTCAGTTTAGACGCTAAACCCACCGACCACGTCTTCCAGGTCAAAAACGGGCCCCAAAGGGTCAAGACATTTTTTGATATTTGGCCATCCGGGTATCTATCTTTCACATATATATCTCGAGATAGAGGTTTCGCAGCGAAAAACAAAGACCACTACGCAGGATCCTCTCATCGAGATTCCAGAATTTCTCTGGCTTTCACTGTGAATCTTCTTATCGATAATTACAACTTTGTTATGTATTTTTGTCAGAGTTGCCGTTTTCGAGCTATGAGCGGAAGTTTAAAAAATACCTAAAAAAGTTAAAATCTCAAAGTTTTTACAAAGCAAGTTTTTGCTTGGGGTGTACTATGGAATTATAGGGTTATTTAGCCAATTAAACAAGTTGCTTTCATTGTTTTAACACCATATTGGCTACGTTATTAACCCTGCGGAACGCTGGTGGAGCTGTATTTTGACAAATTTTGGCACAAAAATAGTCAAATTTCAAGACTTTTTCTATAAAGGCGTACGTATGTAGGGCAATTGATCGTGTCTATACGCACTCAGGATTGCTAAATACAATAAAAGCAATTATATTTGCGTGGTGTGCATCAAATAAGGCAAGTCTATGGAGAACTACTACTTAAAATCACTCTTTAAATTATAACTTTTCTTAAAATTTGCGACTTATAAATTTCAAACGTTTTTGTTTGTTCGATCATTTGAAGAAGAAAAGAAGAGTTCGGTTTTGATATGTGACCAAATGATCGTAGCGTTGTTATTGTACGTATTGCCGGCGTGTAATTGCTACTATGGTAATTTAAGCGTGCTTAGGGACAAGACTTTGCAGCGACAAAATGGTCAATAAGCGCAGATTAGCCCCTTTCGCTCCCTTTCTACTCGCTTGGCGACTTACCAGTAACTGATGGCAATGCTCTAAAGCGTTGTTTTGATTAAGACTCGGTCAGTGGGATGACTGTGTTAGCGAGACTATCCAGGAGCGTCCAATAGCTGGCAGATACGTACATAGATTTAGTGTGACGAAGAAATATACTTTTGAAACGCATTTTCAATGTAATAACACGGAGTGTAAAGGCCGTGTCGAATAAAAATCGTGGTTAATAACGCAACGCCGAATTTGTTTTTTGATTCCGTTGAAAACCCCGTCACACACGACCGGCATTGTCAGTACGGTTCAAAACTAAATGTGAGACAATCATTGTTTGCATCGTAACGCACAATATTACCGTAACAGAAGTACAAACACTTTCGAAATTCAGAAATCAGCGTTGGTTTAGCGAATTTAAGCCAAGAAAAATTGGGGCTGAGCAAACTCAAACAGTTGAATTGCTAAAATCCCATTGTCGGGTTAAGCATGATAGTGATGAACGAAAAACACCTTGCACAGTTACACACTGTTTGAAGAAACTCCGTTCTGTCTGCATGAACTGTGCGGTGCGAAGCATAGTTTTCACAGAATCTACCTACACTCACTCATTATATAAACACTTAACCCATTAAAGCCAATACAACGGGTGATATAGTAATCTTTTGCATCGTAGTCACTCATCATAACAGCAACGAACCAAAAAGAAAATGGAATATATAATATTCCCAATAATAGCCATCAGACAAGAAATTGAAAAACAACTCAGCAATAACAAATGAAGCAATACGTTTTCATTATTTGAAAACAGACAAAACTTGCGATCGAATCAGGCTTTTCAATAATTCAAATTAGAAATGGTCCACAAGAACTCCATTTGAACGATAGTGATTAATGCTTCGCACGGTATAGGTTAATAACAGTTTAGTTAATTACCGATCAAGCTATGCTATTGCGTGACTGCCCTTTAGTGGCGTACACCTGGGTTGTTCCAAAGCGATGTCCTCGTATAAAAATCGACATTTCACCTGATGTCCGTGGATATGATTTGCGAAACAACAACGAGCAGGCGCTGTTCGCGATCACTATTTTCGATTTAACATCGCAATTTAGTGACCGCCAACCCTTGAACAAGATATTCCAATCGCCTTTTTGTACTGTTTCTCCGTGGACACAGCTATGGGATTCGTCTTGTCATTTAATGGATACGAACAAACGTGCAAAGTCGGCAAACGTAGCCGCACACTATTTGCGTTCGCACATAATAGAGCCCATATATTAAGTTCCAGAATTTAATTCATTATTTGGACACAACAACAACCACAGTGAACACACCTAAACTTTACGCGTGCATTATTACCCGAAACTGTAATACACTGCCCATAAGCATATTGTCCATGTGAAACATAGACCAGATAAAAAATTCCGCCAAAAATCAGTAAAGAAACCCGCGTATTAAAACAGATGAGACGAACACGGAGCCAATTACAACGGGTCAAAACGAAAATTCTATTAAATATATATTTTATTCCAAAGAATCACTGAAACCTTATTTTGTCTAGTAGTTTTCCGAAATTTTAGAACCAGACACCTTAACAAAGGTTGATGTTCAATAAGTTGAGGAAGCTTGTTCCAAGAATATAATAATCAAAAGATATTAGATTCTATGCGTACTGTCATTCACGATATATTTAGCGTAGCATTCACGATCCATAAGTAGCATTTAGCATTCACGATATCAGGCATATTTACGATACATTTATTTATAATTCAAATGCTAAGTACGGGTTCATAGAGCTAGTTCAACTCAGTGGTGGGGTAAGGAGCTTAGTCATCATAAATTAGACTTTAACCATTTGGTTAGAAACACAAGGTCACAGCAACCATTAATTGACCCGTTCCTAAGTCTGAGAGTTTAATATAACTGAGATAATACTGTATACAAAAATAATCATAGTGAAAGCTCAATTTTCGTTGGAAACCCATGACTTGATACTATCTTCCTACCGCGTTCATCTGACTACAGGCGTAGAATCAAAATACATTTTACAACTTTGTTAAGTACAAAAATATTTTACTTTAGAACTGCATTTTTGCCACGAATGTTTTATCTCTTAACGGTGTAGCATACATTCTATAAAGATGCCACTGTTTTGTCTGTCGCTGTCATTCCTAAATAATATTTGTGTGAATCGATTTCGATCAATTTTTTGTTCGATAGCAAACTTTATGACGATGTGCCATTTAGTTGAATGCGAATAGCAAGTAGAAAATCAGGTAATTGGCCGGTTATGCAATTGAATGCACCATTTTCCAAAGTTGCGTGTCTGCCGTTTGTGATGGCGAAAATTTTTCGACACAAATGTTTCAAAAGGTAATACTGCTGTGCAAAAGGAAAGAAACAAGGCAGTGGATAGCACAATCTTCATTGATAACTTCAACAAAATGTGAATGTCAGCAGTAGCACCGCCACGATTTATCTGAAAAAGGGGTTGGAGTGGATGCAAAATCTTTTACAAGAAAATTTGTTAAAAAATTTTGTAAAAAAAAACTTGTGAGAAGAAGGCAGCGACACAGGGCCTCACCACGAGTTTAATATTGCTCAGCTTAAGATGAATACCATGAATGTGCAATCAAATCGGACTAATTAACAAATTGATAATTGAAGAAAAACTTGGACTTCCGCGACTACCTCAGTGGTTACGCCCATGAAAATATATATAAAAACTTAATTTGAAAATAACCACAAACGAAAAACAGACACCAGCCGGAGTTCGAGACATTCTAAATTTAAAATGTCCAGACCATTTTTACATGGAAAGCTACCAAACGCGGGCGCATAAACAGTGACCATGCTTGTAAGTACTATGCAAGGGGGCGCACGTGCGCAATATAATACAGAATCAACTTACCAGTATTGCCGTTTAAAAAGCAGCGGATAAGCAAATACAATAGGACTTACTAATTATGTATGACTAAGGAATTATAAACTTAAGATCACTAGCTATTATAACACCAAGGTTGTTATAACAATTCGAAAGTATAGTTGCATCATACTGTTGGTTCTAAAATCTGGCGTTGTCACCATCAAAATGCAAAACGTCTGGGCACTCTAGATTGAGGTGGTGGGAGCTCCTTGGTATTTTCAAGCACCCTGGTAAAATTTTGAGCGAATGAGAGCCCAAAACATTGCACTTTGATATCTATATTTTGAGCTGTCATTTATCTGCCGAGAACGGGTTTAGCGCTTCCTGAAGCTAAGCATGAGTTGGACAACTTTAAATAACTGCAAACATTTTACAGCATATACATTATTTAAAGACATCGCAATATCATTGACATATATGCAACAACAATAAGGTAAGTCCGAAGACAATTACTCCCCTGAGGAACGCCCAATTTATTTAACATTACGAAATTCGGATTAGTGTAAGTTGAGTTTGACCCTGAATTTGCGGATCGATAAGAACGTGGGAGACATCCATTGTACAAGCATGCCCGCAACACCGAAATGTGATAGCGTACATGCCATTTTCATGAAAACCGTATCAAAAGCCCTATCCAAGTTAATATAAACAATATCGACAGGGCAGAGAGTGACCGGACGTCCAGTTTGGGTTCCGGTTTCGGCTAATGTTTGCCAGAATCGGAGTTCCAGTTTCATGTCTTTTGGGCATCTCCATGGTGTTTTTTGCAATAAAAGTTTTGTATTTCCAGTCGAAAGTACTAACAAATTAAACCGTAACTGAAACACTATTCTTGATCCTATCTATGTATCACAAAAACGAATCACATTGTCTTTGTGGACGCTCAGGTACCTTTGTTTAGCCCTGCTAATTTAACAACACACATTTTCGAACTCTACTAAAAAGTTTATGAAGCAAAAGCAGTAACGCAAATCAATAAAATATTATATACCATATTTATAGATTTTGAAATATATACTCCGTAATCCAGGATTTGTTTGCTATGTCGCTATTCAAATTACGGGGCAACTGGTCCTGCTTAGTAACGTGCGACAGACTATGCTGCCAAATGTATCATTATCGTGTAATGCTCATAACATAGTCTTCACATTGCGGAGACTGTCCAGCAACAGTAATTCACTCGGCGACGGGTACTGAGAAAGCGTGGCTAGTGTGTATTCATTGCCTATTTTGAGATTCGAAATTCAGCTTCCTCAACCTTTATTAACGGCACTGAAACACAATAATACACCTACAATACAGTAAAAAGAAGCAGTAGCTGTGATTTTCAGCGCACACTATTGGTTTTTTCGCACAAGTGTGGAAAATGTGGGGCCTATTTGCTAGGTCTATGTACAGCGGGTGTGGCGAAAGTGTGAAATGTTATGACAGCCGCAAAATGTGTCTTTTTCAGTAAAATATGAGGTTACTTTACATATTTTTCCTCTAGTCATACACGACTTGTTATTGGTAGGTAACCTAAAGACTTAAGAACGTAGGCGGTAACACTCTAAATTATAGTCATAACTTTCAAGAAAATTATAATTTTAGAAAAAAGTTTCTTACATTGCAGGCCCTGGTATAGACTTACGGATTTGGCTGCCTACGACGCATATACAATTGTGTCAATTATAGCCAACTACTTAACTCGTATGGCGAAATCTATAACCTCATCTAGCCATCAACATGCAACTAATTGATCGAAAAGTACATTGGTTGTACGCGCGGCAAATCATGTACACAATTTTTACTGCATGTAGACTGTATATTAAAGTACTTAATGAGGGTGATAGTGCAGATAGCATCTACTTGGATTTCAAGAAAGCTTTTGACTCAGTCAGTCACGACGGACTAATTGATAAATTGCCGATTTTGGCGTCCACCAGAAAACAGTAGCATGGTTTTTACGATTTACGAATTTTTGCACGGCAGGTACTTTATCGGGTTTGTGTATCTGACTACGTAAAGGTGCTTAGCGATGCGTCTCAAGGTTTAGTAGATGTACCACTTCTTTTCCTTCTCTATATAAATGACATCTATAATTGCGTCGGTGCTGGCGCACAGATACTGAAGTTAGCGGACGATTTAAAGATTTTTACCAGGACTGCGTCGGCAAGTCTTCCCGCTGGTGTTATAGTGCTGGCTAGATGTCGGAACTATTAGTAGTCAACAGACAATGATGTTTACTTTAACCGACAATGCTGTTTACTTTAATGAAAAGACATATATATTTTGTGATGCATTTTGACGCAAATAACCCATGGTTTAACTATGAGCTGAATGGTCAACTTGCGGTATCAACATCCATTAACGACCTTGCAGTTATGATATCAAATGACCTTAAATTGGCAACGCAATGTTCTGCGGCGATAAAGATGGGAAACAGTATGTACGGTATTATCAAAATCCACTTCCAATTCATCCTAATTCGACGGTTTTAGCAATAATAAATCAATTGCACCAGAAAAATTTCGACGAATAACACATAACACCGAAACCGCGCATAATACCGGCGCTTACATTAACATTTAACTGCGTGTCAAAAGTACCAACAAACTGTTATTTTCAACAATTCAAATTTGTCGATGGTTATAACGCATGTTTCCGGAACCAAGAGCGGGAGGTCATGGTTTCTAATCCCACGTCTACCTAACTTTTCCACAACTCGCTCTTCAAATCCCTTCGTCATCAAGTTACTATCGAGAACCCTAAAAGCAAAATATATTACATAACTGTTATATATATATGTGTCAACTTTTGGGCAGGTCCAACCTTGTATTTTCCTTCCTCATAGACAATATCTCATAAGTTTTGACCTAATTACTAAAATTATACCAATTTCATTACCCTCCCCTGGGGGTGTCCATCCTCCCACAGGGGTGACTCCTATATTTATCTCCGAGGGGGAGAAAACTATCCAAATTTTTATTTCATCCTTATTTCCCACTCTCTCTCGACATATTACCCCTTAAAACTGGGGGTGTGTTATGTTTCATAACGGGTACGTTCACACTTATCCCCACTCGGGGGAAACCATTATTCACTTCTATATCGGGATATATTATCCCTATTCACATTCCATTTTACCTAAAAGTCAATATTTTCACTTTACTATCAAATTTACAAAAGTATTAAGATTATCCCAACTTGGGTACAACTTTTCCCTATCGCTAGATTATATTTCACCTTTTCCCTAGGTGGAAATCCCCTTAATCCCGTTATTTCTCTATTTTTATTAACCTTGGGTTCCCCTAACTTTTACTATTTTCTCCCAAAAATAAACACATCAATATTTGACTTTTTCCTAACTTCATGTAATTCTTTAACTCTTTAAACTGGTCAAATGGGGTTCCACTTAATTATCCCTATCCAGAAATGTACTCCACCCCTATGGGATACCTTTAGGTGACCCTATTTCTAACCTCAAAGCTCATCAATTTTTCCGGAAAATATATATAAATTTAATAATAGTAAAATAGTTTTAAAAATTATTAAATAAATTTAGTTAGCTACGATTACTTTACTTGGATGTGACCTAGCTACGCGATTAGTTTTCACGTATTATTAATATATTCGATTCGACGTTGGGAGAGTAGTCGTGTAACGAGTTTTGAATTATGTTTATTGTTATTCGTCGTGTAGAGAAGTGTGGTTGCTGTTATTATTATAATTTAGTGTTGTTAATGTGGCTCTGTTTTTTTCCGTGTATACATGCGTAGACAGCGTTTAAAGTTTTGACGATTTTGCCTTCATGTTTGCGATATTCGAATATTTTTGTTTTTTTCCCTTTCCCTTTCTTCTGTCTCTCTCACCACTTTGTCGATAATCCGTTTTGGATAGGGTATAGACTGTTTTTGGAGCTCCTTTCGATGTAGTTCGTTGCCTAGTTTTTTTTATTATTCATAAGTAATCCCATGATTACATGATTTGGTGATCACCGTTACCCGTATACACGTTCGCACTCTTAAGGACATTCATTCTTACACACACACGCATATTATATAGTAAATTCAGGCTCAATCACCGTGACTTTGCAGGAGGTTACCTGCATTTCTGGACCCTGCCGAGGTGGCGGGTGCGCTAGGCAAAGTAAGTCCTAGCCGGGTATAATGCAGACCAGAAAAAGGGCAGCCCATTCCTTAAACGGGAACCTCTGGGTGGGATTGGTCTTTCTACCTTTCCGGCACCTTCTCACCACTCGTTGGACCCCAGGCTGCCACACCATGGGCTGCTCTATCGTCGAAGGCTGTGACATTGTAAACATTCCCTAGGGTGGGACATAGTTGTCGGAACTATGTCTTCGCGCAGACCTCGCCTAGGGGTTGTCCAATGCACAGGCCGGGGAAATTTTACGCTTAGGGGGCTTGGCAGTTATGGGCCAACACCCACGTTCTATTTAGGGAAAATCCTGTGTCACTTGTCCCTTAACACTAACACATAAAATTCTTTAGTTTTTCAGGGTCACGAGCCACTCGAACACTTCAGGTAGTACGATTTAAGGTACATGTATCCTATAATGCATGATCGCACTCTATTGTCCTAAAAACGTTTTAAAATATAAAAATTTATAAAAATTGTTATAGGAAAATTGGTTACGCAGTGCGAAACTCACGGTTACCAGTAAGTTCCCAACACGTGGGAAATATGTTATCATTGTTATAACTGGTGCATAATGCCGGGATTTTGTTAAGTTTTGTTCTCTAATTTTTTATTGTTTCCTAACGATGTTACCATATAATCTTTAAAAATTTTCAGCTAACTTCGGGTAATAAAATTTTCTACTACACGGCTGTGCGTGTTACTTGGCCAGCAGGAGCTGATGGTTTTGTTTTCTTTATTGTACTTGTAGTTTACTAGATGTTACTTCCAGTTGACGGATGGTGCAGGTCACCAACGCAGGCGCTATCCTTTGTAGAATACTCAGAGTGGCAGGGCCACACCTTATTTTATTAGCACTCGCTCACTTGGCATTTACCTGGTAATGGTGGCTAAATGGTTAGTGAAGGCGTCTGTTCCAATGGACCATTAGATTCATTGTGTTAATGTGTCATTTTCTTTATCTATTTTCAGACGACCTGTAAATACTTATAGCTTTAGCGTTCTGGTGCAATCTTCCGACATTAATATTACGATCTCTAAAGGTAAAACCCAGATCTTTGTTTTATGCATAAATTGGTTGCTCTGGGTAAAAGAATTTTCCAGTATTAACGGAGCAAGCTAACAATTTTATGAGACAACCCTCATAGCTCCAATCTGTGTTTCAACCCTGGCCGCTTGTCGGGCTGAGACGGAGCTTGGATGTCTTCAGAACTAGTATAGTTCAAACCCACTTTTATTTGACCACCTATGTTGAAATTTTCCAATTCAAATTTTCTCAAATTTACGCTTTCCAAACGTTATATCAAAACTCATTCAAATTCTTTTTACTACGCACTACGGGACTGTTACGCGGACTCTACGCCGTAGTGGCATTTTTGCCTAAAACTTTTACATGCTGCACCCAGAACCTGCGATCTCGGACACGTTCTGGTGAATTCTAAACTTAGGGGTGTACTCGCCTACACGGGATTTAGAGATTTCTTAGGTAATTTTATATGGTGGTACCGCGCCCGTGTAGGCGAGTACACCCCTAAGTTTAGAATTCACCAGAACGTGTCCGAGATCACAGGTTCTGGGTGCAGCATGTAAAAGTTTTAGGCAAAAATGCCACTACGGCGTAGAGTCCGCGTAACAGTCCCGTAGTGTTTAACATTCTCATATTAAATTTTGAAATTCATCAGTTCTGTTTAAGCATTTCTAGTATAAATTCATTACCCGCGGCCGTCCTCCGGACTCGCCAGGGTACAGTTAGAATTAACACGGATATGCAATCCTGCTAACTAAAATTCACTTTAGCTTTAGCTTAATTTTGGAAATGTTACGCTTAAAAGGGTGCCGAATGCACCAATCCTATCCTCACCCAAACTTACAATTTTTACCCCATGGCAATTTACCTCTTTAATACAATCAATTGTCTAAGGTTGTTCAGGTTGCAAGATATAATTAGCAATCAACTCAAATTGGTTTAACTGTGGTTTACTTTAGTGTATATACGTTCACACGGCCTATTC